>UELX01004524.1:0-17443 GCA_900480035.1 Eupelmus urozonus
TATAATATCTTAAAACATCATTTTTTAATTTAAACCCGAGATGAGCACCTCTGCAGTTAGAGAACGTCCTTAAATGTGAATTAAAAAAGCTTCGTTCGGGAGCATGTGAATTAGTATTGTAGTTAAGTTTTTAAGATTTGAATTTTGAATAGTTTTACAGCTTAAACTTTTTAATTTTAATTGTTTATCTAAAAATCGATTGTCCTATATTAAATATAGGCGCGTTTCACTATAGAAAAACTGCTTAATAATTTTTTTTTTAATTTTATTAGACAGATATTTTTAGATATTACATAGGAAAAGATGTTAATATTTTAAATAAAGATAGTTACAAGTTTATCACTATTTATAAATACAATGTATTATAAAACAAATATTCTCTGAACGACTGCTCAAATCCTAAAATATGAATTTTCCCAAACACCAGTTATTAACCATCTGCTTCCTTTTCAGGAATGGGGCCTCACGAAGGACGGCCTCATAAAGCACCACGACCTCTGCCTAACGCTACCCGTCTACGCCAAAGGAACGTCCCTTCTAATGCAAATCTGCGACGGCAGCGAGAACCAGAAGTGGCGTCACCTCGAGGGCGGCCTCATCCGTCACGCCCGGATACCGGTCTGCATCGATTCGCGATATCACGCCCAGCGCGGAGTCACGGCCGAGAAGTGCGACAGCAACGCCGAGAGCCAGAGATGGCACCTGTACAATCACAGCCATTAGCCCTGGATGATGGTCCTCGTGAACGCGACGCTCGCCTGAGACGACTGGCACAGTGCGGCGCGAGCGAGGCACTGATTACACACCTCATACTTTTTATCCGCGCGGAGAATCGAGCGAACTATGTAGTCGCTTGAGACGCGCGAGTGCTTAGAGACAGAGAGAAAGAGAGACTTGGCGAGTGCCAGAGTGTAGTACGGATAGTGAAGCGGTTGTTTAGTCGGAAAGTGCGAGCGCGCACGCAGTTGGAAAGACGTGCGGAGAGGCGTTTTTAGGACTTTGTTTTTTAGGTCGCCGAGCAGGGGTTGTTTAGCTGACTTTTGCGCGGAGTGCCGATTTGGTATGATGATGCTTGGAGGAGCGGTTTTAGATGTAGAGTGTTTGATGGATGATCTAGATAAATACGGAATTATGCGCTTGATCACAACAAAATTTGCAAATCAACTATGTTAGAAAAATTTAAGCTATGAACAATATGAAAACTTTATTACTAGGATTCGCCGGAGAAAGTATTGTAATTACTTTATAAGCTTCTGAATATTTCACATTTTCAAAATTTTTTTAATGAAAATTGCAGTATACACATTAGATACTATAAAATTAAATGTAAATATTAATATTATATCCACGACATAAAAATGAATCTTCATAATTAAATTATGAATCTCACGAAACGTATTTACGATATACGTTTTTACATTAGAATATTTTAAAGTATAATTACTTTTAAAAATGTTTTTTTTACAAACTTCTACCAAATTTTTTCCTTCAATCATTAATTTGAATATACATATAATTATTTTATTTATATGTTGTTATAATAAAAAATAAATTTTCAAACGTTCTTTCCAACTGTGTGCTTAAGGAGACTGTACAATGAATGATTTTTAAACTTGACTAGACATTCTTTGTACTTTTACATTAGCTTTAGTAGTATTATTTATTTAGGAAAATCGAGTAACAACTCTCGAAACTGAATTAAGAACTTGTGATTATCTTCCTAATTTTCTCGACGTGTATATATATTTTTATCTCCTAAAATCATAATTTTAATGATTAATATTATGTTCTACTTTTAATTTTTTATGAACATACTATACAAAAATGAAAGTCACTTACATTTATTTATTAAGATTATGGGATAGGAATTTTTTATTTAGAAAATCAGTTACATATCATAGAACTATTAAAAGTGAAAAATAATTTTTATAAATTATCTACTTTCTAAAACATTTAATAATTTCAGAATCAAAAAATTAAAACGTTAAAGTCAAAATACACATGTATTAAAAAGCTAAAATTTACGAGCTCACCAATTCAGATTTTTAGAGATCTGTTTTATTTTAATAGTTTAATAATTAGAAACAACAATATAAAATTTTATCAGTTACTAAAACTGTATAAAATTTTACAGTTACTTTTTTTAATTTTATTTTTCTATCACCTTACGTGAATCGACGTATGACATCTATTGTTGATTATTAAATTGAGATTTGTTTATATAGTATTCTATAATTTACTTAGTTGGAATAAGATTGACTGAGGGCAATAAACAAATTAAAATTAATTGATTTTTGTAAGAGTAACAATGACAACTTTAAAATATCACTAGATAGTAATCAATGTATTGCTTTTCAAAAATCGATCTTCTGAAAAATCAGTAAAATATTAACAAGTATTAAAAAATATATTCATGAAAATTATTTTGTGAATGTATAGTTATTTTTTGTTTTACTTTTCAACATGTTCACTGTACAGTTTCTTTAATTGTATATTATTATAAAATGCAATTTTTCTCATAAGTACTGAGAAACATTAAAATACCGATCTCCATAACATGCATTTAGAATCGCTATACCAGTTACAAGGATATTTATATATTCATGCAACTAAATGAAATTTTAAAATCGAAACACTAGAAGTTTAATATATCATTATGTGATTAGTAAACATACATATATATTAAATTTAGCAAAAATGTACTCTAAAAAAGCAGTAACTGAAGAAGTCAAAACCAAAATATAAAGACCAGTCACATAAAATCAAAGATAGATGACACAACTAAATGTATTTTGAATTAAAGTTGGCAGCTACTGTCATTAAAATCCTTGAATCAAGAATTTTCGAAATCTTTTTTGATGCCGGCTGATGCACCATAAATGCTTCATAAATGTCATCACACTCTTAAATGCTTGATTCTGAAATTCTGTAGATGGAATTTAACCATCAAGATTTCGACTCTTCTTTAAGGTGTAATTTTTATATAAATTATATTTACAAAGTTTTTATACGTATGACAAATGTGAAAATAAGAAAATGAGTGCTTGGAATTGAAAACTAGAGCAGAAGCATGTATTTAGCAATCTCTTATCAACTTTAGTTACCCTAAAAGTAGAGAGAAACTTTTGTTAAAAACGATAATAATTGATAATTATTCAATTTCATCTTATCATTTTTATGATCAGTATAAAAATTCGATAATGAATTAAATAACAAAAATGCGAAAAATAGTTATTGCTTAAATAAATCAATCAAGTCACATTAAGAGGGGTAAAAATTAAATAAATAAGATTGTTTTGAATAATATTAAGTTGAATATATTTAAGTTGCATAATAAACTTTTATTATAATATACGAATTTAAATTCTGAAATGTACTTAATATCCTTAGATTTTATCATATTACATTCTTGGAAGTACGCTGATGTCTTTTAGTAAACATAAGTCTTCATAAAAATTAAAATTATCACAAAATAAGACATTTTAATATGTTTCTTTTAAAAAATAATTTTGTAACAAAATATTCTACTCTAGGGTTTTCACTAAACTTTTGGCTCTATACTTGAATAAAAAAAATACGAAATAGTAATTACAGGCTGTAAAATAAAATGTGGTACTAAGCATAATTGTGAGGAACAAGTACACTATCCATGTTAAAAAATAATAATTAATTTTATTTAAATGAGATTAAGTCAAGTTGAATTTTTATTAACTTGTAAATAACTACAAATAATTTATCACGGATAAAATTATACTTTCCCAACTGCCGTATTATGAAAGTATGAAATTACTTTTCCAAACTCAGTAACTGCCGTATTATGTAAAATATCGCTACTAAATGTGTTGTTATCGGCATTTATTATTGTTTTGAATTATGTTTATCATAAAGCTGAGTTTTGAAAAACATAATTATTATTAGTTAGCTGTTTTTACCATCTCAATCAACAGCGTGCAATCATTAAACTATAGAGACTTATTTTTGTATAAATAATAAAATACATTGGTTGTGTGTGAAAGGTGGTACTATATTGCGTTTACTTAAATGAAAATGCCATTGTGAAAATATTTTTAGCAAATTTTGTAAGAATATAAATAAAATCGTGATAATAAAAAGGTATTACATTTTTATTAAATAATTATTTGTATTAAAAAAAATTCTTTTGCAAACATTTTTATACAAAACGTGGCATATTTTAGGTCTTTGTATTATTTTAAAATATTTTGCATAAAAATATTTTCATTTGGATAGATAAGTAATTGTAATTGATCAAATTATTATTGATCAACTGTCTTTACGGTATAAAGTTTTGTTTTTATTTCCTTTCAATAAAGGAACTCAAAAATGTTATTTGTGAATGATATATTCTCAAGTACTGTAAATTTTTGTACCATAATATTTCAAAATATGCAAGTTTATCAAAATCATTTTAAAAACGGAAGAATGATTATCATAAAAATGAAATTAATCATACAGACAAAACAATTAATAGTATATAAGGTTGCTTGAATTGCGTACATTGTAATAAAAATTACATACAACATCAATCACGTACTTAATAGAAAAAAGATCTGTAAGAAATCAAATAAGCATTAATTTCAAAGATGTTTTCGCTTACAATTTAAATAACGTTTCATATTTTTTGAAAACTAGCATAATTTATTGTGCATTAAAAATAAAATTGTAAATAATAGCTTTAAAAAAGAAAAACTATTGTCTGTTGTAAAAGTGTTATATTTCTAAATAGAGAAAATGATCTGCAAAATCAAAAAAGTCCGTAAATTCAACATAATAAATACAGTTAGCTTGAACAAATTGTACTATAATTGTTTTTAAATTCTATATAAGAAGCAAATTATAATTTCTCAATTTATTTTTTAAATTTAATGTATCTAAAAAGCTTCCATAATTTAAAGTAATAAATGGTATTGTGATTATCCTAAACATATTATGGAAAGCCTGATTTTAAAACTATAGTTTGCAAATGTATAATAATAATTATATATAAATGACTAAAATAAGGAAATGGTATTAAACATTAATTATAAGATAAAGTTTTTTAATAAAAACAAGGATATTTCCAAAAAATAATCTGTACAATTATTTAATCATATATTGCCTATCAACTATCACGATTTCTTCCCTTTCTTTTTAAGTCCTTTTTTCACTTTTTGTTTAAATTCATTTAGGTCAATATCACTCTTTTGTTCTTCCACTTTAACTTTTTTCTCTTCAGGAGGTATGAATGCTTGAGCCCTACGTTCTTCACGTTTCTTATTAGCTTCTTCATGCCTAGTCTCTTGTTCCTTTCGTTTTTTAGCTCTCTTTTGTTCCTCTTTAAGGAAGTATTCTCCAGATGCCAATTGTTTATCAATCTTACTTTCTTGTTGTGGTGGTGGGAACGGTGTGTATGGTTTCTTAATCTTTTTATTCTTTGGCTGCTTGCGTTTGCTTACGTTCTTGCTATTAAATTTAGGCAAGAATCTCTCCCAATTTTCATTTTTTAATTTTGGATCTTTTGCAAGTTCTCTTTTAATCATTAATGCTTTTATATTATATATGGGATGAATATTCTTCATTGTATCTTCAACAATACGACGCACTTGTTGTAAACCTTTATAAGGACCTAATGCAGCTACAGTTTGACCTTGCACTAATACATAACAGTTTGTTAATAATTCTATAGATTTTAATGTGCATCCATTAGGTCCAATAATCCTTTGTCGCCTTTTAACAAACTTTTCTTTATTCCTAACATAAGAAGAGATTTTTATTATATCTGCACCAACATCATCTTGAAGCACACGAACTGCCTGTTCAAATGGCACTGATCGAGACATAAGTTTTATCATATCACGAGCTTTGATAATAATGTAAGGGTCCCATGTTTTACGTGTTGTTTTCACTGTCATACTACCTTCAATAAGATCAAGCTCAGCCTTAATGTGTTGTTCAGCTAATGCTTTCTGAACAAGGGGCCAACATTCTCTCAAATACTTTTCTCGGTATTTAGGAAATAAGGTTGCAAACGAACTCTCCTCCAGTAATCGACTTGGATTGTCCTCTGGCTTGAATTCCGGAATTTTTAGTGACCAGGCATCCTCAACTGGCCCTGTTATTTTTGGCTCGCTTTCGCTATCAGAATCACCCATCTTGCTCAAGTGATGAATTCTACTATGGAATAAAAAATTCTGAAATCAAAATAATGAATTGTTGATATAATTATTAAAGATTCCAATATTATAAACAATCATTTCATTGAGGTTAGAACATTTTAATTAAGGATATAGTTGATACAAGTACATCTAGTACTTGTTTAAAAATTATGATATTACCTATGTTAATGTCATAGCTATCCCAGCTTTTTTTTATAATTTAAAATGAATATTTAAATGGTATTTTTTAGTTTTATTCTTATTCGATTCGATCGCACCTTTACACCGCACGTGTGTAAACTGTAAATATATGCAAAGTTTTGCCGTCAGATGGCCCTAAAAAGGCGGCAAATTCAAAAAGTCTGAATTTTTTTTTTATAGTTCAAAAACTCAGGATGAAAAGTATTGTATTTTTGAGTAGAAAACGGTAAATAGAAATTAAATATAATTTAATTTAAATATATTCTAGGAAGTATGTCCGATATAAATTATTTAATTATTTTTATTGTTTAACAAAGTCATGAAAGTTTGAAAATTATTTATTTCTCCCAGCATATCTTTTGTCAATATTAAAGTGAATCAAATACGCATTAATTAGTTCCGCATAAGCAACATGCTTCCTCTTACTTTTCTATTTTCAGAAAAATCCCTTTAAAAATCAGTCCCGCAATAAAACTGAGCTCAAAGTGTTCCAAAAAGTCACACCTGCTCCAAAATAGCACAGAAAGTATCGCAGTATACGATCAGACCGCACTTCCTAGAGATCGCTTAAAAACAGCTGGCATTTGCAATAAGTACTATATACATAAGCAAAGTAGCATCAAGCCGGCAGCGATACAGCACATACCGCCACAGTGCTATTTTCAGCCTTTCTCTCTCTCTCTCTTTCTCTCGCGACCTTCGCGAATCTCGAGAATATAACGCGCCTGTTCCGAGAAACATATACCTCTACATATCTACAAACACACGGCTAACCCGCGTCTCTATACAAACAATCACAAATACATAAGCTCACACGTCGCTCTCTCGTTCCATACCCGCACATGAAAAAAAATCGAGCGCAAAAGTAGACAGAATAAGCTTCCCTCCCCGCTCGCGATAAAAAAGGACAGAATACGCGCTTGTACAGCGCAGAGGACTTTAATATACGCGTGTAGCCATATAAACCGTATAATACCCGCGCCTCGCAGCGAGAGAGACAGCCCCTCTCTCTGTGTGTGTGTGTGTCTAGTGCGCGCCCATTGCGTTTGCGCCGCGCATTTTCGCAGAAAACGAAGGACCTTGTCGATAATATCAATACTCGTGCGCGGGCCGCGACGACGACAGCAGCAGCACCGACGAGGACCGACCTGGAGAAACGCTCTCGTAACATCGTCAATTCTCGGGAGCCCGACGGCAGGAGAAAAACAACGAGACAGCGGTAATGTCGTGAGCAACGCTGTATTAGTCTTAGGGCAGACAAGAGAGAGGTGTGTGTGCGAGAGAGAGAGAGGCAAAGTAGAGAGAGAGGAGAGAACGAAGAGAAGCGGCTGGCTGATGTGTGAGAGTGCGTCGAGCTGTCTGTGATATATATATATACGTGTGTATAAGCGATAGTGGAACGTCGTCGTCGGAGGCTCCGTGACAGCAACGAACGGCATCGTCGAGCAGCACTGCATTATATAGAGATAGCTGGAGTAAAAAAGGCGAGGGAGGCAGAGAGCAGGCTTAGGGATAATACCAGAGAGGACAAAGATTGAGGAGCGCTGTAAGGGGCGAAGGCCGCTCGCGCGAGCGCTTACATGAAGGAGCAGGACATTCCGGAGTACCTCGAGGGCTGCGGTTTGTCGGCTGCGGCCAACGACAACAACATGCCCGAGGCATGCCAGGATCTGCTCAGAGAAGCCAGCGCTACCCAGGTTAGAAAGGTGCTCAACACTGGTGACTGGGAGGGATGAGGGTTTTGCTTTTGTAGTTTGTAAGAGGATTTTTTTCTTTTGGTTTTCGTTTTCTTGCTGGATGAAGTAGGAGTTGTGATTTGCGTTGGTTTTGGATTAGAGTTGAGATTGGGAGTCGATTACCGCTCAAGGTCTTCGAGTTGATTATCTTTCTTGATAAGGTAGATAGTTTGGATAGTACTGTTTAAAGCTATTGTTAACAGATCTTGAGTATTTCAGAAAGAATGATTGGACGGATTAAAATAGCCAAGGTTATCTAGATAATTGATTTTTAGCTGTTAATTTACAATTAATTTGTAATAAAAGTATTGACAATTTATTGTACTTGATTTAGATTAAATAAACTTTTTGTCTTAAACAGAAATACCTCGACTATGACTTTGAAAGGTTTTTTAAATAATGTAATTATTTAACTTTTAATACTACAATTCTTTCAGTTCTTGATCAAGACTCTCAATTGATAATTGAAATTATAAGTGTAACAACAGGAATAACAAATTTGGTTTTTAAAAGTAATTTATACAATAAATGTACCATTATTAACAGTTTTACTTTGTTAAAAAAAGAAATATCATTATCGATTCATTGGATATCAGAAGCAAAACAGTTTATAAATAAAATTTTTTAATCAATATTAGCTTGATTTGTATACTCTAATAATTTTTTACAAAAAGTTATAAGCATTACCATACTTTTTTCATATAGGAAAGGTTATACTCAAATGCATTATTGATTTATTGAATAAAAAAACCTAGTTGACTAAGTTTTGAAATAATTCTCTTATTACATAAATTAATTGATTTTTCTTTATTATAAACATGTGCACTAAGTTAAAAAAAAGTTAATTCTTTATTTAATTCTTTTTCAATAAATTTAAAAATAACATTTTCATAGATAATGTCATAACTTATTTTGCCATACATATTCAATGATTTTAATTTACTTATAAATATATTAATGATTAAAATTGTTTCCACTAGGCCAAGGAACAGCCTCATCAGCATCCACAGCCGAAAGAGAAAAAGTTATCGAGTGCCTCGATATCTACTGGAGATACAAAGAAAACTGTTACAGTTAAGCATCCAGAATCGAATAAGCCCAAGCCTACTGCTAAGAAAGGTAAACCAATACAGGCTGATTTAGATGTCTCCAAAGAATTTGTAAGATGCAGAGATGAAGGATTAGAAAGGCTGGACCTTAGCAAGTCCAGTATTACAAATCTTCCCAGCAGTGTCAGGGATCTTACGCACCTGGTTGAGTTCTATCTATACGGTAATAAATTAGCAACTCTTCCTCCCGAGATAGGATGTCTGACAAATTTAAGGATGTTGGCCCTTAGCGAAAATTCGCTAACGAGCTTACCAGACACTTTGGAAAACTTGAAACAACTTCAAGTTTTGGATTTAAGGCACAACAAGCTAAATGAGATTCCAGAAGTGGTTTATAAACTTACGTCGTTGACGACGCTGTTTCTCCGCTTCAATCGGGTCAGATACGTAAGCGATAATATACGCAATCTGACGAACTTGACAATGCTGAGTTTGAGAGAAAACAAAATCAAGGAGCTTCCTGCCGGAATCGGCAAACTCGTCAATCTTGGGACGTTCGACGTTTCGCACAATCACCTGGAGCATTTACCCAAGGAGATCGGCTACTGCATCCAGCTGTCGACTCTCGATTTGCAACACAACGAGCTCTTGGATATTCCAGAAACGATCGGTAATCTTGTGTCCGTTACTAGATTAGGTTTAAGGTATAACCGTCTGTCCAGTATCCCTAAGTCCTTGGCCAACTGCAAGCTCATGGATGAGTTCAGCGTGGAGGGAAATCAAGTTTCCCAATTACCTGACGGTCTGCTATCAAGTTTGTCGAATCTGAAAACGATCACGCTGTCGAGAAACTCTTTCACGGCTTATCCATCCGGCGGACCCTCACAATTCACCAACGTCTACTCCATAAACCTCGAGCACAACAAGATCGATAAGATACCGTACGGTATCTTCTCGAGAGCCAAGAACCTCACCAAGTTGAACATGAAGGAGAATCAACTGACTGCCTTACCCCTTGACACTGGAACCTGGATAAACATGGTGGAATTAAACTTGGGCACCAATCAGCTCACCAAAATTCCAGACGACATTCAGTACCTCCAAAATCTTGAAATTCTTATTCTTTCCAACAATTTATTGAAACGTATTCCTGCCAGTATAGCGAGCCTGAGCAAGCTTCGGGTGCTCGATCTCGAGGAGAATAAGATCGAGTCATTGCCGAACGAGATTGGCTTCCTGCGAGATCTACAGAAACTTATCTTGCAGTCGAACCAGGTGACTTCTTTGCCGCGCGCCATTGGACATTTGACGAACCTCACGCATTTGAGCGTTGGCGAAAACAACCTAAACTATCTTCCGGAGGAGATTGGTACGCTCGAAAATCTCGACAGTCTCTACATCAACGACAATGCGAACCTTCACAATTTGCCCTTCGAGCTGGCGCTCTGCACGAACCTCAGTATTATGTCAATTGAGAACTGTCCCTTATCACAAATACCACCGGAGATAGTCGCTGGTGGCCCTTCGCTTGTCATTCAATTCCTGAAGATGCAGGGGCCCTACAGGTCCATGTAACAGGATGGCAACTCCGAGGCACAGGCGAGTCGCAAACAGAATCTTTGATATTGCGTTAGTTTGTAAATGAGCGGCTGCTGATCGCCAGTATGACATGGGCGCTTTTCTTCATTTTTAACTAAACTTAACTTAATATTTTCTAAAGATTTTATTTCGAAAAATAAGAAAGCATTAAAAAAAATGTAATTATCTTTTGATATTTAAGATAAAATTTTCTTGCTTGTTTTCATTACTATTAATGAATAACATTTTATTTTTCTAGAATATTATATCAATTATTTATAAACTTCTTTTAATTTTTACTTTAATATTTTAATTCTTGTAGTTTTTAAAATATAGAAATCAATGTTATCTTAAAAAATGAACATGTCTAATTAAGATAGGTTTTTAATGAAAATTAAGAAAAGTCACCATGTTGTCTTTATGTTCTTGATCTGGGCGCGTGAAAAAAGAGAAAGTAAACTTGTTGAATAATGCTGCGGCAGTGCGTGCCATAAGCTACATATTGTTTTCCATCAATCGAGTCACGAATACCATTGTAGTGCTATCGATTATATGGTTCAAGTGCCAGAATTTTATTACTGCAAGTCTTTCAACAACGCAAGTAACACAACTATGTTGTGTCATCTATGCGTAACACATTTTAAATCTACAGATTTGTGAGGTAAACTTTTCATCACTTCTGAAAGCAAAGGAGATCGATTGCTTTCTTCCACTTGTCTATCATTAATGAAAATTAGTAACGTGGTTTCAAAATGCAACGTCATAAAAACTTTGCATTTAAATCCATCTGCATATTAAGTCTGAAGAAGCTTTCAGTTTCATTTTTAGTAGTTAGTGCTATATGTCTACATATACAAATTTTAGAGCAATTATTTCAGTAGCAGTTAAAAAAAAATAACAAAGCACAACTATTCCTCTATTTTTTTAAGAAAAGCCAAAAATTAGATTAAGTATATATCAATCATGAAATTTTGGAATTCTAGAAGTCATCCAAAAAAGACCATGTCTTATTTATACTTCTGTTTTTTGTTTGTTAAGCACAAATAGCTGTGCCAAATTTACGTTGAATTAACCATGTAGATGTGATTTATGAATTTAATACAAGGGCAGATGTATTTTCAATTATTTGTCATACATACTTTATATCATGTGTCTATAATGTCAGACATTAGACTCCATGTTCTAGAAAATATTTTCATTTGATGTATGTTTGTACTATGTTGGAAATGTGTAAAGTGATTTAAAGAAATGTTGTTTCTTCAGTTATGATTTGTGGACAATTTAGCTCTTATCTGCAACTGCAATTATATTTGCAATGTTTGTTAATTAATACTTATAGTTGATGTTAGGCTAAGTAGATCAGTCAATTTGCTTGTACTGATCTCTCACTTTTTCACTTTATTCCAGATTAGCATGTCTTCTAGCAAAATCGTCTGTTTTCTATTGGATTAAAAATAGTAAAAATTTATTAAAAATTAAAAATTTAATTTTAAATTTTAAACAGTTATTTATTTAAAAAAAAACTTTTTACATTAATGTACATTTAATAATATATGTCTTTATCATCATTTTAAATTAACTTATATAAATGTATTTTACAATACTTATAAGATATATTGAATTGTTTCTTATAAAATCAATAATTTCTGTTTATTTCCGTCTTTCAAATCTGAAAAGAAGAAAGATTAATGTAAAATGAAAATTTTCAGGAGGTGTAATAAAGAATACTTGAACTATGTCTTACAATATCTAAATAAAAAAGTCTTTATTAATTATTAGTATACGTAAATATTTAATTGTTTTTAATGAAGTTTTCTCTTATACTGGTATATTTACAACTACAGATCAGATCTTAAAGATAATTGAAAACAGAAAAAAAAATAGTTTTGCATAGAAAAGATTATTCTAAAAATTTTGAAACTCTCATTTACTATCTTCCATGTCATTAATTACCATAAAGAGATGACATGTACAGATTAAGTATTTTTTATAACACCTTGAATTTCCATGAACTAAAATTGTTTACTAAAACGAAATAATGAATTAATTTTTATTTACTTTTATTACAGACTTTATTTCTTTATGCTAAATTTCAATCAACGAATCCTAAAAGCGGTATTTTAAAATCCATCAATGGCTGTGTATCGTGAAAATTCTCAAAATTATTTTATTAATCTTGCATATAATTCTATGCATATTGTTAATCTTAGATTTTATTTACTGTTTGCTAACTTTACAGAAATGTATGCGCACAAATGAAAAACGATTTTCCATCCTATCTATAGAATTTTACATGAGAATTTAAACTCTCTGTACATACATAAATAGTTGTAATGCGACATCCAAAGTCTTCTTTAAAGACTTCTTCGTAATATTTTTGAGACTCGAAGAAGGAATTGTCGAAAGAATCTGGATGATGAGCTTTGAGCGTGGAAGTTTAAGTATTTGAAAATGAAAGGCGGCATTTTAGTCTTTCTTTTAATTGTATTATCCCATGTATATGTATTTATGTTATCATAATATTTTTAAAATCCAAATGAAAAAATTCTCCAGTTTCTCCACAAATATTTATCATAATTTAAGCCTATTATGGAAATTCAGGTAATTGAAATATTTATTTTTAATTCTGATTACAAACATTGAATCACCATTTATATAAATATTTTAAATTGTTAAATTTGAGGACTTTATTTTTATTGAGTATATTATTTGTATTTAGAATTACAGAGAATTTTTTCTCTTGCTAAAGTAAGATGTTAAATTTGTAAGCTAAAAGCAACTATTGCCCCTTAGACTATTTGACAGTTATTAACTTTTTCTTGCATGAAAGAAGTAATATTTGATAGTAGTTGATTTCTATTTAAATATTTATTTATTCAAAAATAAATTAATGAAAGTTAAATAGTAAATTTTTTTAAATTATTTACGAAAATATTTAAAACTTTTTATTTGGCTGTAGTTTATCATAAAAAGAAAAATCATGCTTGAAAAAGTTAATTTTTTATTAATATCTACAGTAAGCATTTCTTGTTTTGAATGAACATTTATAATTTTCTACAAAACAAATGTATGACGATTAGCTAATTGTAATTTCAGTAAATATAATGAAAATTTTATATTAAATGTTAAGATATTATTAAGATAAAAATAGAGAGAAAAACTTACTTGAGCTTGACAAGTCTCTATCAAATGAAAAGAATTATATCGGAATTTTAAAGATCGAATAAAGTAAAGTTTGCGCTTCAAGAAGCTGCAAGAAAAGAAAATATTTTGTTACAAACTCGCTAATCAATTTTTCTATGTACATTTTCATTACGAATACACTGCAAGTGGTTTTTACTGAGGTAGCAGCTCTAAAATCTTTAAAATATCTAATGCTAATTAGCTATTTACAGCAAGAACTTTTGTAATATACGTACAATTTTCAAGCGCAGAAAGTCTTCATCTAGATAATCATTTTTTCATAACGAGCATATTATTAATTATACTCAAGCAGTCATAGACAAACTTATAAACTGATAGTAATAACTACCTATATTTTATCAGTTTAACAAAAATTATATTTTGAAAATTTTTCTTTATATAAATTCTTCTAATGAATCAGCTTAAAATATTTTTATAAAAATTTTAATACAGTATACAAATTATATTCTGCATTTGAAATAACAAAGAAATATTGTATTAAATATAAAATTAAAAATATTGATTCAGTAAATACAAAAAATGTAAGTACTGTCTATGGCTAACAGTTTGAGCACATTTAATAAAAATAAAAAGGAAGTGTATGTAGATAAAAAAGATTACCTACGTTTCTTCAGAAACCAAAGTGTCTATGATACAACAGAGGCACTTTAAAATTATGTATGCAAAATAGAAAATTATATTTTGTTAAGTTTTTAATTCGACAAAAGAAAGGTGCAATTTAAAAAAAAAGTGAGATTATGTATTTTTACTCAATACAATGGAAAACAGTAATGGAGATATTTTACATAAATAAAGGATTAAAACTTTTACATCTACTTTTAGCATGTATAGTGTAATATAAATCAAATACAAATTTTTTGCGGATAAATTACAGCAGCAGTTGAAATTAGACATTGTCAGTGAGCTTTATGTATTGTGCATTATTTATCAAAGTATTTTGGTATCAGTGTTAAAAAAAAGGTACTGTTATCCAAAACAATGTTAAAAAGCTTGCTTTGAATTTATTTTATATACTATTTTAAGATATTTTTTTAAATAAATGGTTATTTAAGCACAAATTTATTTTACAAAAGACAAGACATGATTTTTTAGCAATATTTTGTACAATATATATACTTATGTCTACAATTTCGAGTTGTATTACAACTTGGCATTTTACTTGTCTATATATATTCTTATACATGTATTATTTTTTAATTTAACTGATAATTATTGTGTGGTCTCTTGAAGTTCAACTACATCCTTCATGTTAAAACTGAGGGCAAAGATACCTGCCACAAAAGTTCTTGTTGGTTAAAATGTTAGATAGGAAAATGACAAAGTATAAAAAAAAGGTACAGAAATATTCTTTATTTACGCTACTGCGTGTATGTACAAATATGCATTTGTTACACTCGACGTTATTTCGTATCAAGTAACAAACAAATGCAGCGATTGCTTTCTACAAGAAAGTTTTCTGATAAGCTACAAGAGTGCAATTCATTATTATAAACTGTTAAACAGTCCTCATTAATAAAAGCGGTGAACAATGCATCCTGAAAAAAAGCCGTGCCGTAAAAAAACGACAGATCTAATTAATAATGTATTAAGACAAAATTAAAGATTGATAGCACATTATTCTGATATTGCGAAACTTGTTGAATAATAGCCTGAAGGGCGCAATATTGTGTGTATAATTCACAGAGTGTAATATTATAATTCAATCACTGTAATTCAATGTATATTAAAAATAATGACATAGATTACTGTATAAATATTTCTAAATATACGTATGTATTATAAAATCTTTGTCTATTATTTGTTTGTAATTCAACCACGATTCGCTGAAAAAAATTTTAGTCCTAATTCCTAGAAACATAATGAAAGCGATAAGTTAAATAAGAAAAAATATTATCATTATTTAGCGATATTTTATTTATTCGGCAAGAAATTAATCGTTATTTAATATAAATATTTTATATCGCTAGATTAACTTACAAGCATTGTTCTAATTATTCTAGAATTATAAATTTTACTAGAATTCTAATTTATTTTTCCAGAATTTTTTCGATTAAAAAACCGTTTTATTCTAGAATTATAAATTTTACTAGAATTCTAATTTATTTTTCCAGAATTTTTTCGATTAAAAAACCGTTAGTTCGGTTTTATTAAGACGATTTTTTTAGTGATTTCCTTTGGGTGATAAGACTTTTAGTTTTAAATGCAAATTTTGTTCTCTTGTTCTAAAAAAAAAATATATTATACTACAATTTAGTTTTTTTCATTAGTAATAAAATATATAAATTTGTAGTGATTTAATTTTTGATTGATGTGGCAAAAATAATATTTAATATTGGCTAATACTTTTTTCTGACATTTTGGTTTTATTACGACCGATACGAATTGCTTTTTTCACACATAAATAGTTTTTATTGAAATAAATAAAGCAGTCATATGTTCTGGCGAGTAAAATTCTTATATTTTTCAAAAATTTTGATGATTTAAGATGAAAGAGAGTTTTTAAAAATGGAAAAAGCGATTGTACAATTTTCTTTTTAAAAGTCACATAAATCGTTATTCTAAATTATTGCAGATACAAAACTAAATATTTAAAATTGTATTTCTGCCTATATACTGAACTTTTTATTAAATGCTAAATTTTACTGAACTTTTTACTAAAATATTCAAAATAAAATGTTTATATTATAAAATAGAGTAACTAAAATTCTTACCTCTGATGATGAAGATAATGGTTTATCATTATTTGATACTGCCTCTGCTATAATTTTTTCACAAGCTGGTGTATTTTGAAATTGGGGTTGATTTAAATTTTTCAGGTAAGTACTAGCTCTAATAAAATATCCTGTATTGCTTGGTGGATTATCATTTAATTTATCTATTGTTTCCTCCGAATTTCTACTTTTTTCAGCATCATTATTCATAGGTGGAAAATTAAATAAACTTATTTTTTCTGTGCAAGTAGCAGTTATACTTGAATCAGGACTAAACTGTGAGTTAATATTTTCAGGAAAAATGGTTTCATTATTTAATGCCCCTTTATCGTTTTGTTTGTGAGATGAAGCTTGAACTTTAGCTTTCAAATTGCTTATTTTTCGTTTAGATTTATTTATTTCACTTTTTAATCTGAAAAAGAACAAATATTTTATTGTGTAAAATTATTATTTTTATTAAACTTTAAGAGCACTTTTGTAAACGATTATTATTTTAAATTAAAATTTTAAATATTAAAACTAAAATTCTAACTCTATAAATGGAAACTGAAGCACTAACAATCATTTATAATCTTAAAAAAAATATTGATAATAGTTTTTATAAAAAGTGCGTGAAATTTCATGTCTTTGTATGATCGCAGTGTAGAGAAGGTAAGTGAAGTCAGCCCGAGTAATTGGTACGTAAATACCGTCTTACCCGAGAATTCACTCGGATATGAAATTCCAGGTACACTTACCGGTAATATATTCTAAGAAGAACAAATTTGAATTTTGAGAAGTGAATTTGCCGCTGAGCGTTCGATAAATTTTAG
>UELX01004525.1:0-17440 GCA_900480035.1 Eupelmus urozonus
TTTGATAACAGAGTAATGAGGTTAATACTGGAATAAAATTTAGATTTACGGAATAAAGTTTATTCAGCGGACTTTTTTATTTATTTCTTCTGTCTGTACATTACATTACATTACATTAAGCTTCATACACTCGACTACGATGAGTAAAGTTGGATCTTTTTTAACAGTACTTTTTTTGAAGGAGTGAAGTCGAAACTTTAACATCGTCAGTAAAATATTTATGGAATCCTCTTGAAATTTGTAAGCCACTTATAAATTTTTAACTTTAAAATATCTTTTAATAAATAAATATATGTTATACTTACAGAATTAAATAATCCGATTAGTAAGTAAATATGAATCATAAAATACACTTTATAACAATGAAATAAAGCTTTACTTTCAAGTTGTTACATTTGTTGAACCGAAAATGAGTTTTTCATTTTGAACTCATTTTATTTCCTTAATTATAAAAAAGGCAGCTTCTTTAGATTTTTTGAACATCCACATCTATTGACTTTCGAATCTTTTCCCATACAATTTGCATAATATTTTGCATATAATCGGATCATAGTGCTCAAAGTACTCATGATTATCTGTGAACTTGAATTATTTTCAATGCTAATAAATTAATAAATTTAGTTTATTATCATAATTATAATATACTGCCTTTGTATATATCGTTAAGAATTTTCACCTAAAATTATTTTAATTAAATAATTATATACAGAAAAAATTATAATACAGAATTACTGTGTAATGAAATTATTTTCACACAAAACGAATTTCCAACAAAGTTAATATTTTTTATCAAATTACTTCGGCTCCAGAAAATCCAATTTTTTGCGCATTTTTGCAATAACTTTCCCCTTTATCAATCCCGCAAACTTTTTTAATTGCTCCATTCTAATATTCCCACTACAAAAACGCGCCAGTCAATTCATAATAATTACTCACCAACAATAAACAATGCACAACCGCAGCGACGCCAACAGAAACATCCTCTTACACCGCCGCTGCAACAAACCCTCCCATCGTTCAATCACCTAATTTAGCAAGCGAATCACACGAGCCACCGAGCTCAACTCGGCCAACAAGAATAAAAAAAGCCGGCATCCCATGCAAATTGTTTGCCGACAATCCCCCTACCCACATCCAGCAAATTTTCCTCATGCGAATAATCTGCGCGCGCGCGCCAGCCGCTTTTTTCCGCTACTCGTCGCACTGCTCCCTTTTCCTTTCATCCCCTCCTCGGGCAGCTTTCGCTTCTCTCCCTCGGCTGAAAAACGCGGGGGGCTAAAAGGCGCGCATATGCCAGAGAGCCGGCGAGCGGTATGCGACGAATTTCCGAGGGATTCGATTACAGGGCGAATTTACCGGCGGCCCGGAAAATCGAAACTTTCGGCCGCGATAGGCAATCATACGCGGCGATATACATCGTCGAGCTCGATTTGCAGGGCTCGCTTTCGTCGCTGAATTTTTTTTTCCCGAATTTCGAGCGATGGAAATTTCGTCGGAGGCGTCAGATTTTGCGCTGATTTCGCGGAGGGTGTGAAATGGAAAAAGAGGCGAGCTTTCGACGATGAATTTTACTTTGAATGGCTCTTGGGTGTAGTTTGAGTTTGTTGTTGCCTGTGTGTGCTCGTTGCGAGAGCTTTGGAAGCTGCATTCGCGACGGGAATGAATTAAATTCGGTGCCGAGAATCAGCGGATTGCGCTTCGCCGTCTGTACGCGCTCGCTGGGGAACGTTCAAAGAGTTATAAAGGTATTAGGGAGCTTGAAAGAGTTGAGATCTTTGCTTTTGGTTATGTTTTAACTAATTAGATTTGTTAGTTCGTCTGACCGTTTTGTAATTAATTATAGAACTATTTAATTATTAATAATCATTTTTTTAATGCTCCAAACAAAATTCGTATACTCGAGTATATCGTTCACGAAATGCTTTAAAAGCTTTAACCGCTTTAAAGCTCGCCTATACCTGCGAGCGAGAACTGAATACGCGCAGACTAAGCGGTCACATACTTGCAGGTCGCTATACCTTTATTAGGGCAAGAGTAATCAGCAAAACAAAAGACGCGGCTAGACGCAGAACGCCACTTATCCGAGACGGGTTAAAAGGCCTTTGTTTGACGAGGGCCGGGGCCTCGTGAAGTTAAAAAAAAGCGTTAAAAGCTGAAAAAGATATTTTTTTTCTTTCTCAAACGAGTTAAATGTCCTTTTCAGAAAAGTGCATTTACAGTTTTGATTTTTATCTGCGTGATTCACGACGAGCGGAAACGAGCGTGTTCTCAGCGAGACTCGAAGTATTACTTAAGATACAGGCTAGATAAACGCTCTGCAATACAATTATTGAATTAAGAATGGCGTTTTTAAAACGACACGCAAGCTTCTAACGTAAAATAAATAAAAAACGTTCAACTAAACTAAGGCTTAAAAAAAAAAAATATGTACCAGGTGAAAAAATAAAAAACTATCCTATACATCCCACGATAAACTGCACTCGCACGTGAAAAACGATCATGCCGGCCGATCCAGCTTTCATTCATTAAGCTCGCGCCGTATCATAAATCTAGCGTAAGGACCCGCAGCTCCGATTCATCGAATTCCAGCGGCAGCAGCACCCTAACAACTCCCATAAAAAAAGGCGCGCTCTCGGCCTTTATCAGCTGGAACGGCCCATTAAAAGAAAGGCTCTCCTCGTGCAGAGCCCGGGAAGGGGGGGAAAAAAAAGTGGCCAACCGCCGAGGAAGAAACGAGAGCTCGCGTTTAATATTTTTGCCGATATATAGGCCGAGTGGCCGGAGAGAGGTAAGTATAAAAATGCGGCGGAAACGTCGGGACCGAAAAAATCGAAGAGCCGTTGAATGGCCAGAAGTGACGCTGCGACATTATCTGCTGGGAGAGAGGGAGCTGACACGCGTAAAAGAAGCCTTTAATGGAATTCGATATTCCCGCGTTTCCCCTATTCATAACGCCCAATACGCTCACGGCGGGTTATATCGGACTCTTTTGTATAAATAAAATTGAATTCCCCGTGTCGGACGAGTGCCTTTGGCGCTCAGAGCCGAGTACAATGCCGCGCTTATCGGTTCGGCAAAGTTCGAGTCTCGGTTTGTCGTATTGAGCTGCCGCTGCGTTTTCTCGGGCCTATTTTTGCTACTGCGCTAAGCTTGTACTTGCTCTTTTGTAATATTGATGTCTTTGGCCTGGTTTGTATTGGAAAATTATTATTTTCTGTTTGACGGATGTTTCGCGCGGTACGGATTATTTATTTGTTTATTTATTTTGTACGCGTGATATTTTTGTTATTTTTTTTTTTTATCCTCTTGATGATGAGCATAGGATGTTTTAAAAGAGGATTATCATACAAAATTAAAGTGCTCGCCCAGCGTATACATCGTAGCATGGTAAATCGGGCTTCTGGGTCACTTTCATCAAAATGTTAGAGTTCACTGTAGCTACGTAAGCGAGATAATTACGTTACATATTTAATAGAGTTTGTCAAGATTAAATGTTATGCAAAGCCATAGACACATCCATAATGTAAAGCCAGCTTAAAATTTTAATTTTCATTTTCGACTTCTCCAGCAATCTTTAAAAACTCAAACCTCCGTATAAACAATCCCTCATTACCAATAACGCAACAAAAACACAACTAAACCCTCGCATACACCACACCTCACCTTCCACTAAAAAAAAACCACCTAGAAAAAAAAAATAACACGATCCTGATTTTTCCGAACAACTATCGAAATAAATTTCGCAGATAACGAGCGGGTCGTGCGTTTTTTTTTATACTTTCCTTTTATTACGGCTATATATCGCGGCGAGCTTGGCCGCGACGTGTGACGGGCGGCTGGTATTGCGCGCGTAACACATAGTATTAAGATATGAGGACGCGCTGCGCGCCAGCGAGCGCGACTCGCGCCGACGATATGTCAGTGAGCTTGATATGATGCCGCGCGCTGGTTTATAGCGCATCTGCCTGGGAGATCCTGACGCGGCCCGGATTCGAGTCCTCTCTGGGATCTGTAGGGAAATCGACGGCTTTTTTTTTGCTTGGTTTCTTTTTTTTGTTATGGTGTTATGTGATGTATGAAGGGATGCATGAATGTCCTTTAAATCTGCTGGGTTTCGCGTGATTAAAATGCTGATAGATTGTTTTGTTAGGTTTTATGAGGGTTTTTTGAATGATGAGCGTGAGGTGTGCTTGGGTTGTTAATGAGGAATGATGGTTATTATTTTGAAAGTTTTCTTTGATGTTATTGTTTTGGGATGGTTGTTGTAAAATAGAAAGTTTAGTTTCTACGCGATGTTAATCAAAGTTTTCCCATTGTTATTGAAAACTTAAGCAACTACAAATATGGAGTCTCATACATCAATTTGCTGTAAAGCATGCATAATTAACTCGGGCTTTGAAATTAGTTGATTTTTATACTTTTTTGACATATATGTCTTTTATTGATATATAAATTTAAATAAAAAAGGTAAAATTACAATTTGGAATAATCTTTTATCTTAATGATAAATGGTTTTCAGGAACATAAATTATTTTTAAAAAGTCCTAAAGCTAATCAAGTTAATTAAATTAGCCAGTTCTGCACATACTTATTAATGATCCATTTGCTGAGGTAAAATAACGTTAGCGAAAAACTGACTCTTAGCGTCATATTAAATTTTCATGTTAACAAAAATTAGTTCGCTCAAAATATACTGCACATTGGCATGAAAAGCCATTAAGCACGCAGTGTTTTATCAGTGCATATTTCTTGATGAAATAGGGTCGGAGATTAGCCCCATGAAACCTTTACATCTGAATAGCATACAACAGCAGCTTGTCATAAATCTAATTACTACTCAAAATATACTTGATAAAATACTGTTATTAAACACAACAAAAATCTCCTCACAATTATTACAAAGACAAATTAACGATTAAATCTTTCCACAAGATAACATTATAAACGCCGCCTATAAATCTCATATGCAATCGTGAAATTTTCTAACGCGCTATCCAACGAGGAAATTCTCGTTCTCCGAGATATCCCACGAGAAAATGCATATCCTCATATCCCAGCTACAAATTAAACAAGTCACGAAGCGCGCATAAAATAATCACTTAATACCCATAAATCAGCTCAATTTCTATTTTAAAATCAATGTTTCGAAACGCTAGCTTTATAGCTCACAGGCATCGCGCGTTACATCCTCTTCCCCCCCCTGCAAAATCAAACTTTCACACGGCAATTAAACCATCCGCGCTACCAGTCCACCCCCACCTCTCTTTCATCCGCATTTCCCGCAGCCAAACAGCCGAAAACATCCAGCCATTTACGATCCGCGACGATCTCGCAGCTGCATCAACGCCGAAACATCGACTATGAAAAAGCCACTCCGGCAAACTCTCTCTCTCTCTCCCGTTGCGTGAGAGTTCGGCATAAAAAGCGCGTCTACAGTGAAATCCTGATATTGCCCGAATTTCCGGCCGCTACACTCGCTCCGCCGTGCATATATACCTCCGGCGCTCGAACTCGATTGTGCAGAGTGCAGAGGCGTGTCTCTGTGGTCGCGGCCGGCAAAAAGCAAGGAGGAAGCTCGAGCGGACCCCAACTTTTCCTGCCGGAGGGGAGAGCTAAACGAGCTAACCCGTGTCGCGTATATACCTCGTTATATGCGAGCATCGTCGCAGTTTCGCAAGGGAGCTGCTTGATGGAACGATATGGAGTTGCGAAGTGATGGCTCCGATTGGATATGTATTATTGCGGGGGAGGTAATTAATGCGGGAGGTTTCTTAATCCAATTTATTCGCGAAATTTCGCGCTGAATTAAAGCGCGATTTTCGTCGGGGGCATTGGAGCGATTTGTATTGCGCCGCGCGGGCTGCTGAATTATTACAGGCGGGCCGCGGAAAATTGTTCCGACGAATCGAGCATTTATAATCGCGCCGGCTTTCGTACGCCTCGCAATTTCGGTTCGGCTGCCGCGGGAATATTAAGAATATTAAATTTGACGCGTAATTGGGTTATTAGCTTTGATTTTCTTTGCCGGGGCTTGGAATAAATACAGAGCTGAATAATAAGCCGGGAAATTTTAAACGGACGAAAATATTTCGTTGTGATTATTTGGTCAATTATTTTTCCTCGCTCGGCTTTTATCTTTTTCGCGAGGGAAATTCGTTCTTTTTTTTACGATGGTCGTTAGGCGTTTGATCATTTAACGCTCGCAATTATTTAGCCATCAATATGTATGCGGTGCGATTAGAAGGTAGGAATGCTTGCTAACAAACGGCGGCTTTGTTTTTTTGAAAGTGGAAATCGCCGCTCGG
The DNA here is from genome assembly GCA_900480035.1 of Eupelmus urozonus. NCBI lineage: Eukaryota > Metazoa > Arthropoda > Insecta > Hymenoptera > Eupelmidae > Eupelmus > Eupelmus urozonus. The sequence goes on from UELX01004525.1 coordinate 6,306, forward strand.
CGTTCGTGTACACTTTCTAAGCGCTTTATAATTAGCATTCGAGCGCCGAACTTTTTTTTTCTCGAGTCGCGATTTTTCCCCTTGTATTTGACAAATAACCATCGTTCGTTGGGCGAAAAGAAAAAGTAGAGGAGGTGTAGCCCGTAAGAAACTCATTTTTGCCTAAAGTTTCGCCCTTTAAAGTTTGAATCTCCGCGAGGAGGTAAAAGTTGGCAAGCAAGTTACTACCCGGAAGGAAAAGAGGCTTTTAAACTTTCAATTATGACGCCGAGAAATTTTTCAATGTCAGTATTATACGACTTTGGTTTTTACTACGTACTAGGGCGACTTTAACGCTGTACTTTAATCGAAAATCCGTTAATTTCGCAAAATTGCTCGATTTATCACTTTGGTAAGCTCAATTTTTTCTTCTCCCCAACGATTATCGGGCTTTGGAGAAAATTGTAACTTAATTACTTGAGTTATTCTATAATCTCTTTCCTAAAGATGAAGTTATCTGATTTTATAATAAAGTTATGTTGTCGATAAAGTAATTGAGCAAGATTGCATTAAATTTATTATTACCATCTTTCTACGCAGCATTAAAAGATAATTATAAGAAGAGAAAATTAAAACACACCTTTTAAGAACACGAGCCATTTCTGTCGAAACACATGTGGCGTATTTAATCCTGCCGATTGTTTCCCGTCAGTTTTGATGCCGGCTATCGTATTTTTTCGCGGCTTAACAAAAAAAGCGCCTGTAAAGTAAATAATCGAGTGGCCAACATGTAAAACAAATTTTTCAAACTGCTAGTGTCAAACAGACCATTTTACTGGAAAATAAACCACGCGAAAAAAAGTAATTGAAACAGTGCGAGCCGAATATACCCAGCTTCATAGAATATTTCTTTTCAAAATTGTTTAATACGAACCGAAATAAAAATATTGCGGAAAAAATCATTTGTTACAGTGTTACACCATATTCTAACGCGCAAAGCTCTCGTAAAAAACTGTTTACTCAAACGCTCATTCCGCAAATTCTCGCATATAAAACAAAATAATCTCCATTACTTAACACAACCATAACTCACTCCCACATCGCATCTTGAAAACAATGCTCGGAAAAACGTCTCTCCAGCAATATAGAGCCATAATCGCGCGCCGATAATCGGCACTCATCAGGCGCGCTCCACTCGTTTCCCTCGCGCCAGCTCGGCGCTACAAAAGAATCCACTTCTAATCGTCGTTCGGAAATCAGCATCCGTCCTGAAAACAATGCCTCGTCTCCCCGCGGCGAGTTTCGCAAGCCGCCGCCGCGGCGTATACACCCACGCTCTCGTGATTTCCAAGTTTCGCGCGTCTGGCAGTTTAATTACCGCGCGATTCTTGGAGGTCTCGGCTTCGTCACCTCCTTCGACTTTCCCATATACACATACGTATACGTGTATAAACGTACGGAACGGGCCGATCTCGTCGAAATGACTTCAGGCTCTCTCGAATAGGCTAGAAGGAGAGAGAAACAGGTCCATCAGCATGCGGGAACGCGCGCACTTTCGATAGAAAGTTCAGACGCGCGAGCGCGCTTATATAGGAAAACGAAATTGCGAGTGAAGGAAGGAAAAAAGGTTTCTCCGACTGCATGCTCCGCTGGATTCGCGGTGAAAATTTTGCGCGCCCATTGGTTACGAGCGGTTACGCGCGAGAGCTGGATTTCCTACATAGTCAGCGCTTTGAGCATAGGATTTATAACGTTTTTCACTTTTGGCATATAAGCGCACGTCGCTGAATTTCGCCCGGACGGTATATGAGGTATTCTGTTTGAGGAGCGCGCAAGTCGGGACTTTTTCGAGTAGGCATAATGTTCATGAGTTTTTCAAATGTTTGGGGAGCACTCGGCTTATGGTCCGTTTCACTGCGCGCGCTGAGGGAATCTTTAATCCGCTGTTTGCGTTTTTCACTCGTCCGTCTCTTATTTATTCTCTGCTTCGTGAAAGTGGCCTCTTTGAGATTTTAATTATCTTAACGCGCTGATGCAGATGCAGCGTAATTCTATTAAATTATCATGATTGTAGATTGTGAAATAAGGAATAATGCACGGGCGTACACTTTTTGTTAGCGTAATTGATTTAAAGGTAAAAACTTATTGGTTTTGTAGAGAAAACATTTTGATAGCGAAGGAAGCATCGAAATTTTTTATCATACTTTTACGCTGTAGTGTAACAAAAATATCATATAAAATCGAAGAGCTTTCAACGCTGCGTTTTGACATTATTACTTATAGATACACAGAAACTTCGACTCTCTTGTGCAGACATAAAACGTAAGAAATATGTTCAGTCATATGTAAAGTTCAAAAGAACACTTCGCAGAATAGTAGAGAAAAACAGTTATGAGAAAACTTTATATCATGACCTGTATTTCATGTATTCTGTAGAAGGCCAAACGGAGAAACGAAGAAACCTCCAAGTGAATTTGGAATACTGATTTTTTCTCACGTGATATAAACATAGTCAGAACAAGCAGTTATATCCGGAGTGCTATAAAAAAGAATTGTCTAATAAAAAAAAAGATACTACTAAAAAAGAATTCTGAGCATTGTTATGTTAGATTATTAGACATATTATTTGAAGTATATATCTGCAGTTCTGTAAGTAACAACGAATAAAAGTAGACAACGTTTTCACAATCTTTATTTCATCAATTTTAAAAAGTTATGTCAACGAGTTATCGTATCTGTAATTACATTAGACATTTTCTTTGGTAAATTAAGAAAGAAAAGGTATCTTCAATTTTGGACCTGTTGCATAAGGTAAAGTTAGCTTGTCGCAAAGTTATTTGCAATTAAAAATAATGACGAACATTACAAGTTTCATTCATTTTCGATAATTTGATAATCATAAGATTTTAATACTTTTTTGTTACAGCCTTTGATAATCAATAATTTTACGACGGTTTTATATTTTTTAACACAACAAAATCTCAAATTAAACTTTTACTGCCCTGGAAGAAAGCTTGACTAGATATCTACTAAAAATCAAGCAAAAAGCGAAAGGTTTTTCTAGCGAAAAATTATATAGTATTTAATAATCGTTTTTAATTTTCAATTTTTTATATTTTTATTGTAAGTTTAGTTTTTTGATGTACAAACTTTAGCGAAACGTAAATTTGAAATATTTTTTAATTTATTTATCAAAATATCAACAATTTATTTATCGAGTAAGAACTCTGCAACTAAAAAAAATATACTGCCAATTTATTTGCGCGCGTATATTTCTTTAAATTAATTTATTGTTTTTTTTTATATTTAAAATTTTATATTTAAAATTTTATATTTAAAATTTTATATTTAAAATATATATTTCGATATAAAATATGTTTCTGCATCTTGTGTTTTTGTTTAATGATTGATAGCTTTATTAATATTTACTAAAATTATACATTATTTTCGATTCATGAAAACCTTTATTAACTGCCATTGATATTATATTAACTTAAAAATAAAAAGAATTTACCGACGTATTTGTAGTTGTCTGAAAAAAAGATAGCAGATCCAAAAATTCTGATATTTTTTCATGGATTTTTGTTCAAAAGTTCAATATCTGAAAAAAAATTTACAAAAGTAAACGAAAATTTACGAAATATACAAAATATCCTTGAAAGCAAAATACAAAATATAAATTTTATTCTTACATTTATCTTTAATGGTTTAAAAAATGTACAAAATAGTGGTTTAAACTTAGAAACATTGCCGGAAACATAAAATAATGTTTAATCTAGAATATACTAGATGCAACGTGGAATTCAAATATTTTGTACATTCCGCTCACTTTATTAAATGTGAAATAACATCTAAGCTATCGCATAAAATCTCGTGAGCATTTATACCGGTCACTATAATCCAAAAATGTTTCATAATAAATGAAGTTCTTGAATGAAAATTCTGCAAAACATTTTACCTTTTTTTAAAACCTATGCATTATGAATCTAAAAGTATGCTTTTTCTAGTTTTATGAATAAACATAATAGAAAAAGATTATTACTTTATTGTACAATCGTGATATCTTGTATAATTTAAAATCATTATAAAACGAAATAAATAGATGAATCTGTAAAATTCTTTTTAATTTTATATTTTTAATAAAAATGAAAAGTATAAAGCATCGGTCATTCGAAAAGACTAATTATTTTCTTAAATATAATCATTCTTAAAATTTTCGAAAGAAATTTAAATCTGAATATCTTTAAACCACATAAATTTTAGAAATTGCTCCAAGAACTCGTTCAAGATACAAAAATATCTACCTTTTTCTAAAACTTCAAGTGTGTTACCAACCATTTTAAACCAGTTTTTAATATTTTTATTCAAAAACTAGTACATACTACATAATAGTAGATAATATACATTAATCAACCCCAAAATCAATGAACGTCGAACATAAAAGCCCAGCAATCCGATAAACAACAAAGCCCAAAGCCGGCATTAAATCTTTAATTTCCTCTCCGCCAGAGGCATCGACCTTAGCCTCGCGTAAATCAGTTAGCCTCTGAAAAAAAGCCACCTGTCCGCTAGAGCCTAATTACACCTTGCTCTCGCAAATAACAAAAACATTCACAATAGCCCGTCGTTTTTGCGCAATTAATCAATCGGCTCTGGGAAACCGTCGCTCCAGTTATCCCGACGATTGCGCGGAAAAATGGCTATACCCCCCACCGTTCCTTAGCTACCGTTCCACGGTATATACACGGAGCAGTCGCGCGGAAAATCATTGTGTCTTGCCCCCCAAGATTCTGCAATTACGAAATTGCCGGGAGAGCGGTAACGAGAGCGCGAATACAGCCAAGGCGGACGGGTAGTGGTGGAAGAGAAAAAAAAATCGGCTCGGGGCCAACGATCGCTAGCGAACGATCGGAGAGAGAGAGAGAGAAAAAGGAGGATACGGGGAAAAGGAGAACGGAAGAGGAGAAAGGAGGAAGGGAATACGTAAGCGCGCTCTTTGGGAAGGAGGCGAAAAAAAGGCGAGGAGAGGACACGCAGCAGCGGCTCGATGAAAAGTGTCCGCGAGCGTGTATACATCTACATGTGTAAGTATATATATACACAGATCGGGCGCGTGTGCCGGGCACGCGTTAGCTCGCGGCCGCTACTCGCTCGACGAGCTAAGTGTAGTAAGTGTGGCAGTAGGATGCGAGAGAGGAACCGTTAGGCGGACTCGGCATCGCGCGAGCGAGCGGGCCATTTTTATTATTTCCACGGAGCGAGCGCGCGAATGAAAGGCGGCGCCGTGCCACCGCGGCCAGCTGATATATTTCTCGGGCTCGCTAATATCCGGCTCTCGAGCGCGCGCGCGCCAAATATATCGAAGTCTGCACCCACCCGCGAATGACGCGCGCGCATCCTCCTTTTTCTTTTCTCTTTTACTCTCTTTCTCGCTGCGAGCATGTAGATCCGGGGATTTGCCGAATTACGCGGAGAGGAGGATGTGCGTGGATGTATAGGAGGAAAGCGGAGAGGACGGGAATTTGGCACGAGCGGTAATTGCTGCGTGGGAACTGGAGATGCCCCGAGATGGGAGCCGAGAGTGTCGTTTTGATGGTCGATTGGGTTTCGCCAATTCGGGACGGGGATATGGCCTCCGTGACTGTTGGGATTTGTAATTGCTTGAATGTTTCGCGGTGTATGGGTTGAGGTAAAGGTAGTTTTTGGAATTTAAGTGAATTTGTTTGGTTATTGTTGATAGGTTGAAGTAGGTGCTTTTTAGCTTTGCTGGGCGTGTTCTTTTTATATTTGCATTTTATGCGTGCATGTATGATTTTATTAAAATAATAATATGAAGGGAAATAATTAGGATTTTAAGAATTTTCGATAATAAACTTTACAATAATTTACAATATTTTGCTTGCATGCAATAAAATCTGATATAAATTTTAAAGTGAAGTATTTAATTTTATAACAATTTAGCACATTTCGTGCATATATGTATTGTATTTCCGTTAAATAAAATCGATTTTTACGATACTTTATATAGTATTAAAAGGAAACATTATCAATATTACGCAATGATACCATATCATGTTTTTATACATACAAATTAAAATTTGATTATTAATAATTTGTGTACAGTATTGTGTTTAATTATATTAGGATAATTAATTTTCAAAAGATAATATTACTTCAAAATTAGCAAGAATCCATAAAGATAATATTATAATTTGATGAAATTTGAATTAAATTTCGAAGAATTTTATCTATGCCATCGAGTCATCGCTTTCTTCTTGCGTTTATACAGACCAAATTCGACATATACCTGCTATATGATTCGATAACCTAAATTTTTGACTCAGGTATTTGGATCAATTCTTTACGACTTACAAACAACCTTGAACTTAATCTGGATATATGTAATGTAAGCCTCCGATTTCCGGATGACCCAAATTCCACTAACAATGAGCAAGACAATCACAAGTGCTAATATCAAGGTTAACATAACCAATCAAATAATTATCTTACACGATTTTCTCTATCTGTTTAACTACAAATATTACTTAAAGTTTTCAAGTTATTTAATTCAGCGACATTTACTTGGAAGACCATTGTACAATCTACGATGTTTAACTGCTGCTTATGACGCCGTAAAAAACTTCCGTACTTCGGCATTTCAAAACTAATGACGTCCTCCTCCGGCTAACGCGTAGTAAAGCCACCACAATTACCGCGCGGAGGTAATAAAGTCCGCTGTTTTAATTAATAACGCTTTAAAAACTCTACAAACTGTAATCGGGTTTATTTTATTTAGCGTATAGAAGATGAAAAAGCGAGAAGCGCGTAAAAGAAGAAGCTCCTGATGCTCACCGAAATTACCTAATCCCGCTTTATGGAACGCCATAATTTCGCTTTACTTATAAAAAAGATATTGTACCTGAGAAAAAATATGACTGAACTTTTGTAAAGAAAAATATAGGGGGTCGTAATATAATAATTATTGTTTTTTTTTTATGTTTGCGAAGGATGCATAAGCTTTGAAATTATGAAATTTCGTAGAAAAATTGTGACATCTTAAAATTGTCTTGTTACACAACGATTCTATCAGATTAATATGTAACAACTTCGTTTCATGAATACTACATTTTTCTATATTACAAATTAACTTTAAATAACTTTTGGTACTAATATAATGTTTGAAATAGCAGAAGGAGTACAAAAGTATTATATTTTGCAACGTTTAAAATCCGTGGTCGCTGAACAATTTATTTGACATTTTATATATAATGTACCGTAAGGTAGAAAATCTTCCGGAGGCTAGTGAACTTCCACAAAAACATATTTATCACTTTGCGTGCTCTAGAAATGGTACATTATTCTTTAGTTCCAAGAAAATATGACTCACTGTAGAATTTCATACCAAAAAGTAGTCCATCGGAGCTGACTTAATGTATGAAAATCTTCTCAACGAATATGGACACCTCTTAAAGAAGTATAAAGAGTACAAATTTTTTGCTACTTTTATAGCAAACTCTCATAATTTATCGCTTCAAAATAATTAGTCATCTACTCAAATTCCTTTATTAACTTATTTTTAATCTACACTACAAATTTTAAATGTTAATCAATCTATATTATATTATTTTTACATACAATATATAATCTTAATCTCTTTACTCATAGAAGTACAGAATATTTCTTTTGTACAACTTAATTACCGCAATCCATCTTAAAAAAAAGACGTCTACTAAAATAACTCTCAACTCTAACCCAGCACTCTCTCCCATCTGTTCCAGCAGCCAATGTAATCAACCGACCAGTAGGCCGCTGTCCGGCCTACGACGAGCAGAACGTCTGCCCGGCCCGCTCGGCAGCCTGCAAATCCGACCAGGAATGCCAGCTGCCCACCGAGCGCTGCTGCCCCACGGCCTGCGGCTCGCGCTGCATCCCCGGCGAGCTCACCGGCTGCGAGCAGCTGGCCCTGGCGGCGCGCCGCCAGCGTCGCGGACCCCGGGACGACCCGGAGCTACAGCAGCGCTGGGTGCCGCGCTGCGACAACGTCACCGGGGAATTTGAGAGAGTCCAGTGCGAGCCAGGTAGCTGCTGGTGCGTCGACGAGTATGGCGGTGAGCTGGCTGGTACCAGGGTGCCGGAGAGGAGGCTGGTGGACTGCGACAATCCGAGGGTCTGTCCGGCGCACACGTGCCGGATGCTGTGCCCGCTGGGATTTGAGGTGAGTTGTGGGAGGTGTTATTTTTTGCGGGGGATCCGAACTGTTTGGTTACAAAATTTTGGTCTTATTGAAAAAGAACTTTTTAATTAAGCTAAATAAGTAATTACGATTTCAAGAGTTATCTATTTTAAGCAATCGGTTCTGAAATTTATTTCCAAGATAGCGGCTTGAAATTCTAATTGATGTAATTAATGTGTTTAAGAGATTAGTGTTTATTTAAAAGATCGTTGGGGAGAAATGTTTAGTTGACTGTGATTCAAATTTCGATCTTCTCGAATGAAGGTTCCAAATTAATGGGTTTTCTTAGAGAAGGATTACTAGCTTTGGGCTAAATGTATTTTCGATTGCTCGTTACCGTCTGAAATAATATCGGCTGATATTGGGAACCGAGCTGTGCAAACGTAGCGCATATCGATTAAGGCTTAACTCCCGAAATTAGGAATGCAAATACAAGCCACATTTGGAAACTTCGTAAGACGGCCTAGTGTGAATTACTGAGTCTTTTTTTTTATTTTTATTTTTTTTTTTCTAATCATTATGCCGCTATTTCTCTTGCAAAGATTAAAAAATTCAACAATATAAACGATGGATTCAGAACTAGAATCTTTTTGAATTTTTAACGTAAATTAATGAGTTTTTTATTATTGTCTACAGGAAGGTATTGAAAAGAAATATTAGTTTTAATAAATAGTTTAGTAGTATTGCTACAAATTTTTTTTTTTTTTTTTAATTATTAAAGCACTTACAGATACAATTTTAATCTTATTTAAAACATTAGAAATAAAGTTTCAAAGTATTAAATTATAAGATTAGAAATGGATTTCTGTCAGACACGGATTTATCACTGAATGTTACATTTCCGTTTCCTCCGTCATCGGATACAATCCAAAAGGATCTTTATTTATAAATAGAAATCAACAAAATAATTCATACTCAACATCGACCATCACTATTTCTAACGTACCATTCTCTTCGAAGCAGTCAAATAAATCCGCATATCAGAATCATAATAACTCATAAAAACACTTGTATCTCCATCCGCCTCACTTTTTAACAACACGCCACGATACCTTAACAAACCCAACTGATCAAATTATCAACTAACAAAATAATCCTAAAACTTATCAAACACAACGAAACCCCCTCCCCTCTTCAAAAAAACCATACAACTCAACCATCTCAACCATCCCCCCACAGATCGAGCCATCAACCGGCTGTCCCCGCTGCGAGTGCCGCGACCCCTGCCGGGGCGTCAACTGCGGCGGCGGCCAAACCTGCGAGCTGGTAGAAGTACCCTGCGCCCGTCCGCCCTGCCCGCCGATCCCCAGCTGCCGCAAGGCCAAGTCCCTGGCCAACGTCTGCCCAGCCGGCGAGCCCCTCCAGATCACGGACTCACCGCGTCCCTTCCTCTGTGGCGACACTCCCGGCAAGCCGGACTGTCCGCCGCTCTATCGCTGCCTGGTCGAACACGGCCAGGAGTACGGGGTCTGCTGTCCAGCCAGTAAAGAGCTGAAGAGGTCGGGTAGCTGTCCAGCCGAGGAGCCAGCGAGCTGCGGGCTGCAGGGCTGCTCGCACGACTTTGACTGTCCGTCGCCGCAGAAGTGCTGCGGAAGCGCGAAATGCGGGGGAGGTGTCTGTGTGGCGCCGATTGGATTGAGCGCTTGCTTGAGGAACAAGATGCTGGCCGAGCTGCTGAGCATATCGGAGAGGCAGGGCAGGGGATACGTGCCGCAGTGCTCCGATGGTGAGTCTGGTTTATTTTTTTTGGGTTTGGGATTATCGAGTGCGGCTGGTGTGGAGGGAAATTTGAGGAAGGGAGTTTGTAGCTAGAGCAAGGTTAGTTGATTGAGTGAGGAGAAACTTAAAAATTAAGAGATAGTGTTCCTTTTTGAAACAGTGAATTCACTTGCGTCGCGTTTTAGGAAATTTAAATTATTTGAGGAGGAGTTTCTCGTAATTTTTAGAGGTATTTTTCCTTAATCAAGCTAAAGTTGTTTTAATCCAGTTCAATTTGGAATTTAAAGTCAAAATTACATGAATTTAAAAAAAAATTCATTGAGTGTCTTCTCCTAGAGCTCCTTGATTACTCGTGTAAAGCAATTAGAATTATATCATTTTCTTGAAAGCTTTAAAATATAATTACAATAAATATGTCAGCCTTTGAGTTATCACGTTCAAGGTCTTTTTCAAATATAGTAGAACGTCCCACAAAGTTCCATTTTTTAAAAATACCGACCCGCATAGGTCTGCCGTGTTACGGCTTTACAAACACAAGGCGTTGGCATTTTACATCGCTTTGAGGTACCTAATTTAATTTTCCCGGTAAAAGCTATCATTAATACTTTTTTTTTTACTTCCCCATAGTAAGTAAGTACTTCAAAGTTCAATTCTCATCACAAAGTCTCGGAAAATCTCTATATAAGAGGGAAAAGTTGAAAGGGAGGGAAAAAAAAATGAAAGAACCCACGGAATGGATTCGATCCGCTAATGTACTCCTGCTTTCCAGGCAGTTGCCTTATCCCCTTGTCTGCCGAGTGATTGGTGGAGCGCATCACCTGAGACGATGATTGTCTTTCTTCTGAATTCTCTCTTTTCCATCTCCCGAGCCACCTTAGAAGCTTCGACGAATCGACGATCGTTTTTGGGCTCTCGTTTTTCCTCTTTCGACCTAGTTTATGAAAAAAATTTTCTGAAATAACTTTTATTATTGCAAAAATGATTTTGGAGTCCTCGAGTTTCAAAGACGAGAATATTTCATCGTACGCGGAATATAAAATTTTTTTCTTTAAGGGTTGAAGAGATTGATCTTTGACGAACCAAGATGTTGATGTAGTTATTATAAACTTTATTTATTAGTCAATTGTAGTTTATAATAACTACATCAACATCTTGGTTCGTCAAAGATCAATCTCTTCAACCCTTAAATAACTATACTACGAAC
>UELX01004526.1:0-17437 GCA_900480035.1 Eupelmus urozonus
ACACACATACACACACACACACACATACACACACCCATACACACACTCCGTACACACGCACATAAATAACTAACACCGAATCATTACCCGGCCACTTCCCAAAAAAAATCCGGTCCACCAACACGAATCCCTAATCTCTTCCTCTCATAAAGCTTTCGCTTCGATTTTCGCGCCGCGCGGCTCGTAAAGCCAGTCTCGCTTGGCCACGCGAACGACATAATCCAGTAGCGAGCGCGCGATGATCGCGCGCGTGCGCTGCACTTGAGCCGGCGATTGGCGTATCGGATTAGCCGTGAATTATGGGGAACTCGCACGCGGCCAGCTAGCTGATTATACGGGATGGTTTGTCCGCTTACTACAGTGAGAGTAGGATGCAAAGAAGTGGAGATTGTCGCGCAAGCCTAAGCTTTTGCCGACTTGTGAGCTATACCACTTGGCCGTAGGTACGTAGATAAAGCTGATTTTTTTCTCGCTCGTTGGGTTGCGGGGTGATGAAAAATGTAATGTTCGGGTTAGGAAAGCAGGCAGAAATATTGAAACGTAACCGACGGCCGGAGATTAAAGTGCCGTTGTTCTTTTCATCGCGGCACTTCCTGGCGAAAAAGTATTTCGATACTGTTTCTTTATTTGGATTACGAAACGAGTTCGGTCTTCTGTTATAGAAATTCGGTATTAGCATAATCGTTCTAAGGCGCTTTCAAAACCACATAGACCGCTAATCATCGCACGCTACAGTGACGCCTTGGATCTTCCGCGTGCCATAAGTCTTTAAAAATCGCTCGAGCAAAAATCGCTTCCTAGCGAATATTTCATATAGTTACAATGTGAGGCTATGCTTGTAATCTCGTGACCCGATGACTCTCATTATGCCTGATGAGCTTTTGAAAGGTAGAGGAGCGCTCGTGCGATTCTTTTGTAGTTGGGTATATAGGTACTTGGAGTTGCTCAATTTAGGGGAGTATCAGAATGAATAGACGGTTCGTGCAACGATTTTTAGGTCGCTTAAGACTATTAAAGGCTAATCGATCAATTGCTTCTTGGATTTAACAGCGAAACGATAAGAGGAAAGTGCATCTATTTGGGTATATATTGTTTTTAAAGCAGTGTTGTTTACTTTCAAATTCTTGATCTGGAATCAGATTTTTTCCAAAACAATGCTCTAAGAACAATGTTTAAAATTTCGAGGAAGCATCTTCAAGTGCAGATGTCTTAATCCAATTTAAAAATCCTCATTAAATTCAACTTTCATCAGATAAAACAAAGCAAGGTTAAAACTCCTCAAGTTTCCCATGTACTTGCCGCGTGACGCAACACACGGAAATGTATTAAAATCGAAGTACACGCGCGATCTTTCGAAACGCCGTGAAAAAACGTCCCGACTACGTATAATAATATTCAGCGCCAGAATTTATAACGCTCTCAAACAATGCCCCACTCGACTACTTCATTATTTCCAAGCATATCCCCGGATTGATAGGACCATAAAACCCTTTTACCCAACTCTACTCCACTAACCGAAGCAATAAAAGCAGAAATAATTCAAATTCGATTTTCTTCCAACAATAAACATCATTACCGCCTAGCATCAACAATGACAGATCCACTAATGATCACATAACCACAATCTTAAACGTTTTGAAAGACACACTCGATCATCGATCCATCTTCCAGGCCACTTGCCCAATCGTTAACCAACCCAGCGCTCATACGCCGTCTTTGCTCATTACCCAACCGATCAATATTAAATCCAAGCAGGTGATCCTCGTCTCATTGTCTCTAGTCTACGGTATAAATGAGAGTCACTGCAGGTTTCGCCATAGCTCGACGACGATGAGACGCGGTGATAATATTGCTTGCACCGAGCGCATCGCGTATAGGTGCGCATTAAATCGAAATGAGATCGATTGCGCGCAGAGAGCTGGGAGCGCCGGGTAAATGGAACGCGAATCGGCGACGCGATTTTCGACGCTTCATTAGTATGCGGTGTTGGCTATTCAATTAGGGTCGATGCGAGGTGCATTGAGTTGGATTGGATCTTCTTGTGGTTTTGATTGGCTTTGTTTTGTAATGGGGAGATGGATTGTTTTGCTTAGGAAATATGCAAATTTTTTATTGTATACTATTTTTTTAATTTGGAAGTCTAATACTTTTTTGATTAATAAAAATCACGATATTGAAAACCTTACTTACTTTTGATAAGCTTTTATTAACGATCGAATTAAGTAAGGATAATTACTGAAATAAAACGGCACGTTTTCCCTCGCTCAACCTAAAAACCATCCATTTCCAAACCCACACCAATGATAAATTTAAAATCCGCACTACAAGGACCAATTTTACAACTGCCCCAGCCAAGAAAATTCCTTGCCGATTTTGAAAACATCGGATCGCTCCACATTACGCCAACCTTAATCTCCCTCTCAAATCTCCGCCATAAATCTCAAATATTATGTACATCCCACCAGTAAAAAAAAAAAAAAAAAACCAGAGTGCCGCGTGCGCAAGCGCTAAAGAAAAGTGCGCGCTCTGGAAAATCGTGTAAAGCAGCTCGCGCGGCTGGCGAGCCTAATGACACCGAGCGCCGGGGTATTAATGGCCCGTAGCCGAGGCGTTTAACGATCTACAAGTCAGCGTCGCGAACGAAAATTCTCCTGTCGAATTCTTCGCTGACTCGGCTCGAACGTATTTATGGGATATATAAACCGCTTGTGCGCGTGTTTTTCCATTGTGTCGCGCACGTGTCGCTGCCCCCCACGCATGTTACGCGCTGCTGTTGGCAAAAATTGTAAGTATGGGAGATTGTTATTGAGATCGGTTGGCTGATACGGTTGAGTAGAGCTGGGTTGTCGTTGTAAATAAAGGGGAAATGTATGGTTGATTGTGTTATTTTAATGGTTTCGGAGGATTTATTGGATAATTAATTAGAGGAAAACATGGTGATTAAATTTAATTGATTTGGTTCGTTTGGGTTTCTAGTTTATCTCAATTTTGGTTAAACGTGAATATTAATAATAAGGGCACTGGGGACGTAGAAGTCGAGGTGAAAATAAAGAAAACGGTAGCGCCGTTGCGTTAGGAAACCTTACGCTCTCTTGAAAAGCATTCTTGTATGAAATGTGATAGGGGAAAATCATGACAAATAGGCACATTACTAGATTGCTTCTCGCTTATCTCTGCCTATCTTTAAAATATATTGCTCCTGTCTCCGCAGTCAAGAATGAAGACTGACCACAGTTTTTTCACTCGTGTTACAGATTTTCGCCCTTGATGTTGTAATACTTAAAAATGCGTTTAATCTTCCATTTTGCCAATTATGGTTAACATCTCATTATCCATACTAAAGGTTTTCTAATTTTATAATTTATGATACTATTCGATTTTCAAGTTTATAGCTTATGGCGAAAGTGTTTTGTTTTAAATTGATAGTATCTCAAATCTATCTTTTGATATTAACTATAAATTTTAACTCAAAAAATTCTCAAATTAGATTTAGATTCATAAAGCTATACTTTATTAATTCAATATATTCATATAGAGATATTCCATTAATTCCACAGCAATTATACTTGTCATCTTTAACTTACAATTCGTCAAATTAAAATATACAATTTCAAACGTTCCACGCTTTTTCACCACACGCTTTTTCAATACAAAGATGTTCCCACACAAACACACATGAATAATTTATAAAATCGCCAATAAAATAAATTCCCGAAAAATCAAATCCCCATAAATCCAACCGAATTAACGACCCGTGAAAAGCGACACCATCTCGCCTTTTTTCCAACCTCTCCACAATCCCACCAACGCTCATGACGAATGTCCTGGAATTTTGATTTTCAGCCAGAGCAAACAGAGAGAGAGAAAGAGAGAGTACACCTTAACGCTCGTGCAATCGGCGCCAGAGCGCGCTCCAGGATTCGCGTTGCGCAACTCCGGCTGCTCACTCGCGCCACATAATTGCCGTCGCGTGTAATTGGTTCATTTATAATATGCATCGCGGCGCTGAGCCTTGGAGCGCGTTGGGCAAACGTTGCGGGATGCGATCTCGACGTGTATGCCGCGAAGACAGAAATTGCAGTCGGGGATATAGGTTCCTTTTGTTGGCTGGGAAATTGCGGGAAGGACGTCAGTCTGGCCGAATGAGAGGATAATGAAGCTTCGCGCGAAATTGGGAAAAGAGCGCCGGAGGATGAGAGGGATGTTATGGAAAGGGATTGATTATTTTGATGCGAAGTTTGATCCGTGGGAAATGTTTGAAAAACGTTTAAGGAGGTAAGAAAGTTACTAAGTATGCTATTCGAGGATATGGTAAGAGCTGACGTGGGCATGTTTTGGCTTGATAACCTACTATTTGGTAGGGAAATATTTTTTGAAATCATTTAAAATTACATCATTACTGAATTTATAGATGCGGAGTAATCGAATCTTGAGCGTAATTTTTAATGTTAATGATATTTAACGAGCTAATATTTTTATTATTTTTGGATAAAAAAACTTATAAATTTTAAGATAAATATTAAAAATTTAATGCCAGATAATAACACAGTCGTAAATAATTTATGAACAGTATATGCGCTTTCATTCATTAGAAAATGCTAATGATACCATATCTTTTTGCGAAATGTAAATAGAAAAATATAACAAGTAAAAAAATGTTACACTTCTAATATTTTACACTACCTAATGTTTGTACTAATTACCTGAAATCAATAAGCAATCAAAAGCATTCTTTACTTCGAGGTCTTTCATTTGCCGTATATAACATTTGGTGTTCCTATAGACTGGATCATTATCCTGGTTGACATTAACCATGATTTTTTTAATGTGACATTTACATTAACATGGCGATTTTAATTGGTCTAATAAAAGTCACTCCAATGATCTTGACAAATAATTAGTTGATGATAATTACTCTATGAACCAACGGAAGTGACGAAATCACTTACTCCCATATTTGAACTAGCTTCCATATTTATTTCGTATATACTTTAATGTTACTCTCGAGAGTAAGATCATTAACGAAGATATTTTGCAACCTAAGCCGCTTCAGCTCGAGTACAGCTTAACCCTGAACTTATTTTATGTCATGAAAAATGATGTGTCTCTAATTAAACGGCAAGCTTTTGCTATTTTCAATCATAAATTTATCGTTTAATAAAAATAATCGAAACAAATCTCCTGCATACAATTTACGCTATAATTCCTTACTTAACTCTACTCAATTTCTATGATTTTATTATGAAAAAAATGCGAGTTGCATAACAAATTTTATCATACCGGCTCTGTAATAAAGGTTTACCTGGAAAAAGCTGGTTGCTGGGACCGGAGAACGAACAACAAAAGTCGCATTAACAAAAGCATCTGCTTGCTCAGCGGGTGGCAGAAGAAACGAGCGCAAACGAGACAGGTCTAGATCCTTGTCTACTTTTTGCGCCACCGCGCTTTTATTACACTGGCAGAAATTGTTATTTTCATTCACATGATTCATAACAATTTATCTCGCTTTTTGATATTGTGGCATGCATCGAATATAAATGGTATTTATGTTTATGGTCGCATTCGATTTTATTAGTCGATTCAGCACGTTTCATGAATGCATAATGAACGTTAGAAAATTTTTAACTTTCTTAGACTTACTTTAAAGTATTAAATTTAAAAATTGAAATTTTAATATACACCTTTGTTACTTTCAAGACTCACTATCGAATTTCATAAAAAAGTGTGTCGAATGTATAAATTAGGAACTACAAGCACAGAATCAAGCTCAGTTGCAGACGTCAAAACATACAAAATTTTACAACGGTATTTTTGACAAGCTTATCTTATTAATAATTCAGCCAGTCTTGTTTCTACAAATTCATTCGTAATTTTGCGCTTCCTTAATAATTAATGTATTGACACTAAGTAGGTAGAAGAACTAGGACTTTCTACGTGGGAGTTTTGGAATTCTTCAGAAACTGTAGAATTTTATTGTTTTCTCGTAATTCAGTAGTTAAATCGACATACTTTATTTGCAAATGAAGTGTCTATTTTTGCTGAATTTTAATATCAATAAATAAGAATTAAATTCTTAATAAAAATACAAAAATTGCTTTTAATACAAATTTTTTTAGTTCTACAAAATTAGTAAAATAAATTAAATAAAAAAACTGTGTGATAAACTAAAGAGTTATCTTGATTTATATGTTTATCCGATTAAAATATAGATCGCAATGATCGCTGCAGCTCACATTCAAAAGTCTACTTACATATTCAAAACTACAACATTACAAATCCACCATACAAAGCAACTTTAAAAAAAAACTGCAAACTTCACCCATAACAGCAAACGAATTTCGTCAATCCCTCACTATAACCACTCTCTCCTATCGAACCGGACAGGCACCGACAAATGCTCTCGTCGCTCTGTAAGCATTGTCGAAGTGCCTTATAGGAGCGACGATCGATCTGTAAATGCCCGGCTGGAATTTCTGTCAATCGACGGACGCCGCCGTTGATGCAATGGCAATCGCGCCGAGAGCCACGTGTATACAGTCTACATCCTTTTATACTAATTAAGATTTATGCGAGGTGACAGGTGACATTGTTCGATAGCGATCTGTTTGTGTAGTCTCCGCGCTCTGAATAAACGAATGCTGCGCACGGCTCTCTTTGTGCATTGGCGACATCGAAGAGCGCCGGACGCGATGAAATTGATGTGGGATTATGTGGGATAATGTGAGCTTGTGGATCGACCCCGTTGGTTATTCTTCTGGCGTTAATGAGACATGATGGAGAGGAATAATGATTAGGTTGTGTGAGAGGGTTTAGGAAAGGTTACTTGAATTTAGGTACCGTCAAATTTAGTGTAAAACGTTTGTGGTAATCGTTGAAAGGAAATTTTTAGAAATAGTTTTTTAGTCAACTACCTTAATAAATTATAGTAATTTTTGAAATTTATTTTAAGTATTTATTTATGTAAGTATTTATTTCAATTGCAAATTTTTTGGTATTCTGACAATGAAAAATTATAACAAATTTCAAACAATTTTTTTAATGTTATCTAACTAATATGTAGAAGTACAAATTGTTTACTCGATATATTCTTGTCATTGTTTTTAATAAACAATATTATTGACAAAGTCATTCATATTATCAATAATTGCTGCTTTTGTCGTTAGTAACAGTGTGAACCAAAATAACTTTGCCCCTGATAACATAATACTTAAAGCATCACAAACTACGTGTATAACAGCTGCATATTGTTACTATGCCGCCACTTTCGTGGCCGGTATGAAAACTCACCAGCAACAAAACAACATTGGCTTATATGGAAACTTATAGAAAATAATTTTTACAACTCTTTTTACAGTAAATAGAAGTATTACATCAACGTATGAGAAAATTTATCAATGGTTTTAAATGTATAGCATTGTTTAAAAAAATATTTCTTAATGTTTTCCCATAAAGTTAAATGTTTCTTTCCATCGAATAATTAGTCGTGTTACTTCTAATTAAACTCTTAGTTGTTTCTTATTTATAAATTGTGCATCGCCATATAAAGAGATTTTCTATTGATGCAATATGTTCGCTTGTACCCATCATTGATTTGATGAGACGTATATTTAAAATCAAAATACACTACTTTTAATTTAGATTATTTTTTAATCAAAATATACAATATTTGTACATTTGTGTGTGACCACGCGTGTGTAATTTTTCTAATAACAAGTTGCTTTTACTTTACATGATTTATAAATAATTACAGTACTAAACTGAATCCATTATACTTATTACAATCATCCGCACCATTTAAATACCGGCCTGGTTTTGTTTCCAATCTGTCATAACACTAAACCCTAAATTCAAACGTAAAATCCTCAACCTTACAATCATTACACAGCATCCCGTGAACTAACGACCAATAAAAGCCGAACACAGTTCCTTGATTAACCGTACACGCAGCCTCTAATCCTCTCATCGTCGATTTTAATAAAGTATCAGTACACGAGCGTCTCTCCCAACGTTTGCACAACTCGCGCGACACGGAGATCTACGCCACGTCCGCTGTACAACCTTACATACACGCGGAGACATACACATACACGAGAGGAGCCGCTCTTCTCGATGCCCGCATCGGTGATCCCTCGAGCCGATACAGCCAGCCGAGCGCACGATGCTAATAAGCGGCAAATGTGTCTACACACAAAGCGCGATTGCTCAAACCGCGATATCCAGCGTCTGCACGAGCCGAGATCAAAAGAGAGTGACGATCGCTCGAAATGGTGCAGTTTTTGCGCCGAGCGCGTTGGGCAATTTTGGCTGAGCTGCGGGTTTATTTTGAGTTTTCGCATTCCGCGGCTGGTTGGGTAAATCAGAGCGTGACTAAGTGCGCTGAGTCGATTGGTAACGCTTCGATTTTTCGATATTTTAAAAGCATGACGCGAGTGATTTTTACTGTAAATAGATATACAAAAGAATCAAGCGACTCACCTTAACCCTAGTGCTATTTCTTTTATGGGGTAACGCAATTATTATTGCAATAAGACATGTCGTTCTCGACAATATTCGAAACATGCATAATTAATTGCGCGCAAATGGAAGGTAGTACATTGATGCGAACATCGCGCTAACTTTTCTCATGTTTGTAGCGATAGATGATGGTTTAATGAAGCATTCATTGCCGCTGTATAAAGAATGCAGCATATATCTTTATTTCCAACTGAAGAGCGCTTATTGTGCAATTTTGAAGATTGCCGTGAGAAATTATTTCTGACGTCGTTAACAAGTTATGGGATGGCTCTTAAACACCATAAAATACTGTATAATTATACAGCGCTATCAATGTCAATATTATAGTAATTATAAGAATGAGAAAGAATACAAGTGCTTTCTGTGATAGAACAATATTTTACAATACATAATGGTAGGTTGGGGCCTTAAGCAAACTTTGAAGTCTTGTTAGCCACGCTTGAAAGCAGAATAGAAACACTTACAGAGATAGCTCGATTATAAAGTGAATACGTGCATTCAGAAATTACACGCGAATGCAATTACAATTCTTTCGCCTTTATTTTCTTTTCACTTCTCGATACAATCCACACATTTTACAAAATTCTTTTACCAACCCAAGGCCTCTTTTTCCCGCAGACATAAACATTTTTTCGACTATACTAAAAAAAATCCACTGAAATAATGCTCACCTGACCACCTAAGCCGTTCTCCATTTAAGCCTCTCCCAGTGGCCAACCGGCTCGTTGTTCAAGAGAATCCAGCCAGCGCCGGGTCAATTAAGGCAAACACCTCCGACGATTGTTACACGATTCCACAATGATTCCTCGACCGCTAAATTTTTCGCGGTGTAGGCGTTACGCCGCATTCCTGACCCGGCATCCTCTCCCATTATGCTAATGGGACGCGGGCCGTACCTATTTTTTCTTCGCCTCTTTTGTGAAAAAAAAGAATTATTATTACTGTTGGTTAACGACTCGTGAAACGGGTGCGAGCAATAAATTCCTGAGGTGAGAAATTTGCACTGTATCTCGCCGGCTATTGTTTTTGCCGACGGGGAGCAGCTTTGGAATTCCGGTGGGCTTGGAAATACCCGGGATAATTTGCATGTTTTGGCTATTTGAACTGAGGCTGCTGGTTTATCCGTTGATTTTTGGGGCTATCGATTAATATTGGAAACAAGCGTTGTTCGGATATGTAAAAGGTAAAATTACGGTGGTATGAAAGAATTAGCGATGGATGCCAATCCCACACAGAGCAAATTATTTTTTTTTCGATTGTTTGATCGTAAGCTAATAAAGTGAAGCTTTAAATTATCGTTTCTTTAAAGTATGTTGCTATAATTATTTTTAAAATTTGAAAGTAAGCTGCTGTTCAATATTTATTTTAGTCGTAAAAATTATAACAATTCTTTGAAAATTCTAAACACAATAGGTTGCAAAAAATAGATGATGAACAAAATTTGTTATTTTATTATTCGATTATATTTCAAACATTTATAACGTCATAAAATCTTATATTTATGTTAGGTATTTTTAAAATTTGTGTATAGAAACAAAATATTATGCTTTGTTTAATATTGTTACATTCAAGAAGAAATATATGCGTAACTAACAAAAAATTTGTTACCGCTTAATAAAATCTTCCAAAATTCATATACTGAAAGTCTCCACGTCTTAATTTTCATAAATAATCAATAAAATTTATTCCGACAAACCAATTCTGTTATCTCAACGATCGCAAAGTTCTAAAGATCACATAAATCAAACCAATCCGCTGAAAAAAAAGAAACACACAACCCGTGCAAAAATCCCACTCGATCACCCGATTATCCGATTACCAAAGTAAACACCCCAGCTAAACGCTCCTATCACCGCGACTACTTTATTACACCTTAAAAAACCATTATCCAATATCAGCCACAATCGTCCGTGACCTACAATCTCCCATAACCGATTAGAGCGCCCGTATATCTCCGAGCGATTAAAATTCCCATTCATCAAAAAAGCATCTGGCCGATTTCAGGTAGCGAAATATCGATCGCATTATTAATTTATCAAGCGCTCGGGCACGTGGATACCCACGGGGAAAATTAAATCCCCGGCTTAGAGGCAGTGACAAGCCGCGCGAAGGGCACAATGAACCTTTCGTAGTAACGAGCAATTAAAAGCGTTCTCCAGGTGTGTGCGTATGAATCGCGGCCAATTACAAAGCCGAGCGCGCGTAGGACGAGTGGCTTTGATGGAGGTTTTTCGATCGGCGAGAAACGGATTAGACGTAGCTTGATTTTAGATTTAGATTTCATTATGGATCGGCAGGGTGTCTGGGATAGTGATTCGAGTTATGAGATTTATTGGAAGGTGACGTTGATAAGTTAAAGAGCTTTGCGGGGGAAATTCTTGTTGCGCTGGGTGTTGCTGGGATTGAAAAATGGAGATTTTTTCATTTGGAAGCGAAGATCTTTAAGGGGGAATATTAATCGATAGTTTTGGTTTATCAGATAGATAAGATCATCCATTGTGTTTTAATGAAAGGTGTCAAGGAAATGCTTACGGCTTGCTGGTCCAGCTAAAAAAGAATACTATTAATCTGGCTATCGTTTTATAATACGGAAGACACATGGTATTAGCTTTCTAATTTCATAACTATATAGAAAACAATGCATCAAAAATAAAAATTAATAAAAAAAACTAAATCAAAGTAAGATCACTCGTACAAATCAGATCAAGCCGCGAAAGTAGCGAGAGAAAAAAAGTTAATTGCACCGATTCTCACAAGAAAACATCCGCGAAAATTACGCAAGCAATTTTTATTCCCATCCGAGCGGGAAAAAGGAGAGCGCCACAAATATGGAATGCGCAGCGTCTTTCGGCGCTGCTCGTTACACATATATTATCCACGCATCCGATACATCTCAACGGGAAATCCTTACACGGGTCCATAATCCTCTTAGGTACGAAAAGAGAAGGGCCCAGGCTCGCTCGGACGTTATTGTATTTTAATTAGGCTGTTTGTGCGCGCGCTTGCGAGCGGCTTTTAGTGAGGGTTTTTAGGTGGGTTATGGCTTAATTTTCGTTGGGAAATCATCGTGCGCGCGCTCCGCGGCTTCTTGTTTGTGTACGTATATATTACGTACACATTAAACTTAACATCAAAGAAGTTCAAGTGAATGTACTTGCGCTACATCGCTAGACTTGATCGCCAAAACGCGCCGCGCTCTCGCTTTCGGTACGCTTAGAATGTGGCGCAACTATTTAAATGTACGGGCTTTTTATATCTCAGAGGCTAGCTTTGCTTGTATTTGTTTCTGAGAGGTTTTGACAGTTATTACAGTAATTATGTACAAATTGATAATTGGAAGATTCTAAATTATATGCTATTTAATACTGGGTATAGTTTAAATCGTTTTTCTTTTTATAGCACAACTAAGCATTCAATAAATTAAAACAACATGTTTCAATATTCGATCTATTAAAACAAACCCATTAAAAATATCACAGTTCAATCAACCGCGTCAAAACAAACACGGTAAATCCTCACAACCACATCACAACACACTCGCCTCTCACCAGTCCCGCATCCTGCCGGATAAATCGATGCCTCGGATTCAGCATTCAAGGATGACGATATCCTCCGCTCTCCTCTCACTCTATCCCTCGATGCACGTGTGCGGTATGACGCAAAAAGAGGAGCGCGTGCATCCGCTGCAACGGGCCTTTTGACCGGAGGGGGGCAATTAACCGGGAGAGGAACATTCGTCTTGGCGACGAGGCGGCCCTGTAATGTTTGCTGCGTGAGCGTTTGCGTATACGTTCGCGCGTGGAATCAATTATCGAGCGGGGATATGCGGAGGGAGAAGCTGGCTACCGTATGGAGGTGGATGGCTTGTTGATTGATTTAATTATGGGTATGGTTTTCGTTGTTTGCGGTGAAAGGAGGACATTGGGGGGATTGAGGAGTGAAGAATGTAGTGTTTATTGTCGGTTTCTGTGGAAAGGGAGAATGAGAATTAGTAGCGAGAATGTTTCAAGAAGTTGTCACTTGTATATGGAAAAAAGTATGCATTTAAATTAATCATTAAGAAAAGTCTTACCTTACACGACTTTTTCTACTGGCCATATAGTTAACTTCAAAGATAATTCATAAAATTATTACTATTAGATAAAATTTCTATTAATCTACTTCATACAACACTCCTCATATTTTTTAAATCTCATTACCCAGTAATTATAACGAACTATCAAGCTCATGCAATCAGCTAATTATCAACTACATCTATTAAAAACCCAGCCATTTTTCAATTATGATCCATTTTTTCCCTCAAAAAGCACGATAATCAGCGAGCAGAACGCGAAACACAGTACTTCGCGCGTCAATAATGATTTATCGTTTCACCACCCCTCCCGCCATTACTTACCATTATCGCGTTCCTGCGTTCCCGCGATTTTTTCCCCTAACCGCTCACTTACACCTCATTATTACCACTTTCAAACGAGCTTGCCCCAGAAAATCATTTTCATTCAGAGCTACACACACGCGTATACACGCTCAATTTCCCAAGCGTGCGCGCGCGGCCGCTCGAAAAGGAATTCAAAGGCGGCAAGAAAGTCAAAACGATCGCTCGCGAGCGAACGATTCTCAGGACGCTTTTGAGCCGCTCTCGATTGTGCCCTTGCGCAGTATTATCATTGAGAAGGCCTGTCGAGGCGCTCGAAAGCCAATTAACCGCTGGAAAATCATCCGCAAAGCCTGTGAGCCTTTTCTCGCACGCAGGATCTATCGATCGATATTTCGCAAGCGGAGAAGACGGACGTCCTCGCTCGAGATATTCCGAAAGGAAAGAGCGCGCTTTTAGAAGGCTTTTAAAACGGTGGATTCTGAGGTAAACATAATATCGGCGTATGTGCGCTCGGGATTGAAGTGAGGATGGCGCAATTATGCTTGGGAACAGCTTCTCTAACGGTGATTTCGTATGCTTGGATTTGCTATTAAATTTTTATTACTTTGTAAGATTATTGACTGTGTGATTTGAAATACTGAGTAAGCCCGTGTGTTTTAATTAGTAACGGCAAGTTTGTTTATTTTCCTTGATTTCTGCATAATAATCTCCATAATGCCTAGGTAGAAAGTGCCATAACACAACTTTTATCAACAGCTACAGTCAATAAAATCGCAAAAGATCGGCACGCGTCAATAACCTGCCTCTAAACAGCCGCGCTACAAATGCCAATCATTTCTCATTGTCACCGTCCTGATATAAATTTTACGCAACGCAAACCATAAAAATTTCCCCTACCGCCGCTCGGACAAAGACTAATTAGCTAAACAAAAATGTCAACAGCTCAGCGCGCGCTGACTACCGTAGATACCGATCAGCCGCTAATAATTGAATACAATCGGTAGGCGCCCCCGCGCTTGCCCCATACATCAATCACTATAACGACTAAGAAAAAAAAATCGCGATCCCTTTTGAAAATGAACGGCGCAGCAGACGTCCGCGAGACCAGCGAGCGTGAAATTTAATAAGAGAATAAACACACAGCTCGGAGCTAGGCTCGCGGCGCGAAAAAATCGCTTGAAATCTAATCGCGCGCAAGGTGCCCCCACGCGTAATTATACGTGTATTTGAGCGCGCGGAGTTACGGACACGCGTGGATGGAAGTAGAGGAGGTATGTCGGACGGTCGATAGGTGATATATACCGATATTGATATCGGTTTAATAAATCGTTCTCTATCGCACCGTTTGCGCGAGGATTTTTTTTCATTTCAGCCCATTTCTCTGGCTTTGTCAATGAACTCGAGGGAGTGAAAAAAGTTCTGTTTTAGGCAAAAATCGTTTTAATTAAATCATAAAGTACAGATAATATGCTAATTGCGACTTGTTCTTGACCCGGATCGAATAATTGGCTATCGGGCAATCGATTTCTCGACAAGTTTCTCGTTATGTTGCAGATATATGCCGGCGCGGCGAGACAATTTCATAGTTGATTCACACCTTGATTTCACGTAAAATTCCTGCTCTAGTATCGCGAATAAAGTGCATGAGTCACACTTTGCTACGGTTTAAGTTTAAAGTTTAGCTTTTGCAATGCGATACCGGGCTATAGATTTAGTTCGCGCGCCAAGCAAGTACAGACTCATTTTATTGTGGAACTTTATAGTCTATAATTTAGTTTGTCCTGGTCATAGTTTAGTGCGTGCAGTGATAATTGTTTATTCTTATAGAAAAATGCTTAAATAATGTATCGTTTGTTTATAATGAAATATATTACAACGGATATTACTGCACTAGTAAAAAATATAATCGCTATAAATTATTTACTTACACCGTGTACTTATGATTATCATCCACAATACACCTGACAAATTGATACTGACATGCGAAGAAAGAAATCATAATAGAACAGCAGAAACAATTATAATCAATTAATTTCATTGATTACTTTTCAATTCTCTCACCACTCACGTTTCCCTTGTCGGTAAATATCGTCTCCCTCCATCAAATGTCTTATTCATACAACAATTTACATGCAAGCCGCAAACAATGCCTATACCTCTTTTTTCAAATCACCATGATAACACTCGCATAAGCCACAAGGAAGCCAAAGAGACACGCGTGCGAAAATCGCCACACCAGTCATGCTACCTCCCGTTAACCCAAGAACTACACAAGCTCGAAAGCCCTCGTATCCTGGTACAGATCTTCGCGCTCGACAATGTAGCTATATATAAATCGATCGGTAGCACGCGGTCAGCTTATGCATGTATGCAGCCGCGGCGCCACGTCTTGTTAAAGCCATAGTAGCTCTCCCTCTCTAGCTATTGATCTACGATCGACGAATGCGCTTGTACTTACGTGTGATCTCGGCTTTTGAAAAGCCGGAGACCGCATGCCTCGACGGCCGATCGATCATTATGTACCCCCGTGCGGCATTGATCCTTTATAATCTGCCGAGGCGCGCGTTCACTTTGACGCGGATCAACGAGCGAAGGGGCAGAGAGGCGAGCGTTTCCGCGAGGCGAAGTCAATGTCGAATAAAAGGGACAGAGAAGCGAAAGTTTTGAGAAAGAATGGGTTTTGCATGATGTCGGGTATATGTGGCTGCGTGTGTTTTGATTGTTTATGTGTGCAAAAAGTTTGTGTGTATTATGCATGTTCGTAGATGGATGAATGCATGTGTAGATATGCTTTCTCTCTCTCTCAAAAGTGACGCGTGTAAAGGAGGAGATTTTTGAGAGGGTATAGAGACGGCGATGTAGTGTCATTGTTCAATGCTTACATAATAATGATTGCTGCTTTGTTTAGCGGGAAAAAGTATGTCTGATAAAATTAAGTAGTTGCATAAAAAAATATTTTATAAATAATAGAGATCTTTTAATTTGTATTATGACTAAGTTTAATAATACTAATATGTGTTTTAAATTTTTTTTTTACTTTTTTTTTTTTTTTTTTATTAATTTGAATATCTATGTAACAATGAAAAATATTAGAATATATTTATTTTATAAGGTGAGTTACCTCAAATTGAAACTTATCTATTGACTATTATATTTTTTCTAGTCTTAACCAAATTTTTTCGTCATTAGAAAAAAAAATTCTTAATAAATATTGTGATATATGCAACTTAAAAAGCTAGAAAAATACAAGGAAAATATTACTTACTTTTTGTAATAAATTTTCGTTGGTTTTTAATTAAAGTCAAAATCAATTTATATAACATAGGACTAAACAATATTCTAAATTTTTGCAAACTCTACTTCCTAGAAAATACGTAAGAACCCAAAAAGCCGATCAACTTGCCTTCCTTCTTCTGGACAGCATAATATTTTTCAGCCGCGAGCTGCGCTGTGAAAGCATCGTTAAACGGGCTATAAAAGTCATCAATAACTTCGATACTGTAACTACTTTATACCTTATACAATTCCCTATAGTTTTAACGTACATACCCCCAAAAGCTCATATAAATATACTCCTCGTATAGTACCCAAATTTTTTTCTTCTTAATATATATTTATAGAACGAAGAAAAGAGTTTAGAAAGCAGTGCTCTCGTGGATAAGGAAGCAACTGACCATTTTTGCCTGCTGACTCGAAAATGTATATAGAAAAGAGCCGATACGCAACGCGAAACATGTTATAAGGAAGCTTGTTCTCAAAATGCCGTAAAATTCTGCGATGTAAAAACTTATGATCCTCTTATTCTTTGAGCGTTAGAAGTGGAAGAATCACTTCTTTGATTTCTTTGTCTTGAGATTTTAAGACTACCTTAAATTATGGAGTCTGTAGAGTACATATTTTATATATAGTAAAATGATGTAATCAGTTGATATAGTTGAAATGGTTTTATTTTGCTATTCACTAAAAGAAAATTCACTAAAATAAGGATGAAAATAAACGATCTCTTACGAACAAAGATGTATCTAAATAGTTTTATATTGTTCATTTCGATATTTTTTTCAATATTACTACATCATATTGTTAGAAATGACAATGTTTAATTTATATTGAAATATGATTTCTATTTCTATTTTTTCTTAGTTTTCACAATATTCAATAGATATTAATGTAAATCAAAAAAAAAGTAAAAAAATAAGATATTGTTTCAATGAATATTTTTAGAATACAAAAATTCGTATTTTTACGGAAAAATATAACACATTTGTAACTATTTTATGTTACAACTACCTTGAATAAGAGCACTTAAAGCATTTAAAGGTTTTAGTAATAATATCTGTATTAAAAAAGAAAGAATCAATAGACTTTCCTAAGCCAATAAAATTTGATTGAATATTGGCATTCTCAAATATTTGTTTCAACGATTAGGATTTTTTTCAGTTTCAAAAACTTGTCGAACTTTTTACACTCCACACGGAGAAAAAATTTCTGTAAAATTTACGAAAATTTCTGTAAAAATTACCAAACTTTTTGTAAAGCGGTAACAGA
>UELX01004527.1:0-17411 GCA_900480035.1 Eupelmus urozonus
ACCTTGACTCGTACTACAAATTCCACACTCGGTCTAAAAAAGCTCACTTTTAGCCCTTGGTACATAATATACTATTAAATGCTACGCATTCTACTAAAAAAACGCAGAATTATTTTAATATATTTAAAATTAGAGCTTAAACTTTAAAGATTTCATGAAGCATTGAACCAAAATTGAAGTTAAATTTTAAAAATTGTCAGTATTAACGAAGTGAAAAGAGATGAAAATTTCTATCCAGAAAAGAAAAAAAACACTTCTCGTAGAGGATGATTAATCAAAATATTTCTATATTATATAATTTTTATTGATTGCGAGATACTAAAGACTTTACCTCTCAAACTTTTTTAGGCATCCTTGATATTAATTAGTAGTACAACTACTACGTTTAAATGGAAACAATTAAATATAAAGCTCACTTTAATTTGCAGAACAAGAAGTCTAAAAAACTTTAAATTTACGATCAAATATTACTCTCAAATTAATAAAACTTGTTTAAAAAAGTACACAAAACGCGAAAAATGTCAACCCATCAATTAAAGCTCACCGTTAAGTGTATTTCCAAAGCACTTAAACATGCCATCCTCTAGTCCACTTCATTAACTTTTCAACAATAAACTCCTTTACGCGCATGATTTAATGCGCTCGCGTCTCCTTCCTCTTTTCAATTCTACACATCGTCGCGCAGTGACACGCATTGTTCGTCCTCCGCACTCCGATCCATCTCCGTATATAGACATCGATCGTGTCGCTGGCATCGACAGCCGACGATCGCCTCGTTTAACGTCCCTGACGTTTTGATTTTCCGTCGAAAAATCGAACAGTCACTCTGCTCTTCCCCATCCTCTTTCACGAGAGCAAACACGTATGGCAACACGAGAGTGTTTCAAGGTTTCGAAACTTTTACCCCTCGCGACGATCCCGATGTGTGACTTGGTGTGTTTTTGTTTTTGTCGGGGCATTGATAGGAAGAAATGGTTATTAGACGGAGGGGGGTAAGTTTTTCAGTCCGACGTCGGGGAGTCGCGAGGAGATTGAAGGGAGTAGCAATGATTGCGACAGTTGGATGCGGGAACTAAATTGGAAATCCCGCTCCAGATCGTACTGCGTTGACTGGGGGAATTGATTTTTTGACGGCTTCGCCGAGAGATATCGCGCGGGATTGATGTAACAAGAGCTCCGAGGGTGTGTGATAAGGGAAATTTTATTTTATTTTATTTATTATATAGAGTTTTACTGATTTTATCTGAAATTGATGTAAACGTAAAAGGTCGGCGAAAGTTCATGCGATATCATAAAAGACTTAACAAATTTTTTATCCGTAATCTGAGATTGTGATGAAACAAGGAAAATAAGATAGCAGGACAATTTTCCAGGATTTTCATAGAAAATATTTTTTGTTTGTGTAAAGTCTAATTTAATATATTAAATAAACTTTACAAACAATTTCATAAAGTTTAATTGCATTTTGCTGTTTTTTTCATCAGGTAAGGTCATTAAATTTGTTTTTTTTTTAACCTCTGCTTTAATATGTTAATGAGAAAGATTACATACTTCAGCTTATTATCATAAAACATAAGGCGTTCCCGTACATATTTTTTCAGTTTCTAAATATAAGCTGGAAAACTCGCTTTAAATGAATTGCATTGAATTCCAACTTTTTATGAAATCTTTTACGATTCAATTCACGTTTTATAATTAATTAAATAATAGAGAAGGATTTAAAATAGTAAATAAAATATTTAAAAAACAATATTGTCAATACTCATAACGACAAAAAATTGTATATTTCTATTCAACGTTAACATTTTGCAAGTCTATTATTAATGATAATAATAATAATATTAATGATAATAATAATATAAATTTGAAAGAGAGAAAGAATAAAATATTGAGCGATTTTGTTAATGCTATATGAGTAGGCAGTAAAAAGTGTGGTATAGGTTGAAAAAATTCTCCAATGCTCGGATTGGTCGGCTGACCATTCGATGACAATACTACTGAAATATTCAGAAGTTCGTTACCCAATAATCCTTTTGTTTTGAATATATGTTTTTTGATATGAATAAATAATACTTTTTAATTTATCAAGATAAAAATAAAATAAATTCAATACTTTATCTTCTTTGTAAATTTTTATAAATTAAAAATGAAAAGTTGTGACATATTCAAATACAATATTCACTTTAAACTACTATTGAAATGCTATTTAAGTAACTATTCATCATATATCAAATATTAATTTATTTTTAAAATAAATAAAAATTAAAAACAAACTTTTTTTATTACGTAACATACTTCGCATTCTCTTTTTTATTATGAAATCCGAGACTTTTTTTTAATGGCTGAGAAGCTTTTTACGATCGCAAAAGGCTATATTTTTACTATAAAAAATTTATTAGTACTATGTCAAAATTACTGTGGAAAATCTAAAAAAAAAACAGTTATTAAGTTTAATTATTTCAAAAAAACGTTTTAATGTATTGAATGTATTAAACAAATTTTTTATAAATAGTTATTAACCTAGATTTATCCTTACAAATCGGTTCTTGTAAAATGTAAAAGTCTTGAAATCAGTTTAGAATTGTTGATAAAATGAACTTCTTTTCTTTTGTAAAAGTTTTTTCTTTTGAATCTTTCTACATAATAGCGCGTTAATATATACCCAAAATCAGTCAATCGTGAATGAAAATACATCATAATTTTGCTAAAAATTTTGTAGATTTTCATATATTTTAAAGAAAATTTCTAATCATTAAGCTACAATAACTTTTATTAAATTAAAATACAATAACTTTTTATAGAAAAAATGTATTATTTTATTTTACGTTAATTATGAATAAATGTGATTGCAAATCAAAAAAGTAATAATAAAATAATATAATAATAAAATAATAAGGAAGAATATACTTATAGAGTATAATGAAAATTTATTTTCATAAATTTTATAATAAACAATTATATGAAATTCTGAACATATACAGTTTCGTTCAAAGGTCCTCAAAAGTTTCCATTCTCCTTTTTAAGATAGTATAAATATTTATTATACACTTTTTCAAATTATTTTTTATTTTTTTAAGATTGCAGAATCTTAAATAAAAAAAATAATCTTAACATACGTTGAAATGAAAATATGAAACTTTCGGATTTTTTTGAAAGGTCATATATCGTATTATAATGTTTATTGTGCGAAGATACTGTATATTTAATTAATTTAATGCCACTCTAACCTCAAAATCCTAACTTTAAGATGATTTTTGCCTCATTTAATTTTTCACCCTCGCTTTGCTCGGGAAAACAACACCTTGTGAGACAAAGAACCACCTTTCACACTCGTATCGAAATGTATAATATAAATCAATAAAAATAGTAGACCCAAAGAATAAAACTAATAAAAATGTAGTAAGCTACACTATACGATATAAAGTATTATTTATTTAAATTAATAGTTTTAATACCTTGAAAATATATTTTACTTGATCAATTTCCTGTTTATTGTTACTATCAATGATTTTTCCAATAATATAAGCTTCTATCTATAACACTATTTCTATAAATATATTTTACGTTAATTATTTAGTGGCTATTCTTACATTATTTCGATAGTGCAAAAAATAACATTAACTACAACCACACTAAAAATAAAACAACTCAAAAAGATCAATGCTCAAAATTCCCTTTCAACGACACGCACCCGAACCAAAGACACCAAGACTCTGGCCAAAAAACACGGCTAAAACATTAACATCCGGACTCAGCGGCGTCCACTGGCAACACCTACTCTGCTTATAAAGATCTTCGAGGTAGCCGCTACAATGGTCGCAGTTGAGGGTGCAGTGCGGCCTGCGCACTTCGAGCAGGGGACTGACCGCCCTGCGCGGACTGGCCCCACCCTCGGGACTGGCGCCCGGTATCGAGGGCAACGCCAGGCTGCTCGTGCTCGATGCATTGCTCTTTTGTTGCTGTTGCTGCTGATCGCTCATCGCTGTCCCCTGCTCTTTGCCTTTCTTGTCCTTGTGCCGATGCCTGTAAGCGATGTGCTTCAGATATCCGAGGACGGCCACCGTGGCGCGCGACGCATCAAACGCGTTCTGTGCGAAACGGAGAATGTTTGCTTTTTTGAGGAGGTTGCGATAGGCTTGCGATTTTTTGGCGAGTACTCTGATGCGATATGTACAGATTTGAGCGGTTTTTTAGTTGTATGGTAATACATTCTAACAAGCATGAATTAGTTAGATTTATTGTTCGTTTTTTTTTTTTTTTTTTTTTTAATTCGATTGTGATTGAAGGTTATTTTGCTTTACGAACAGTTAAAAATATTTTGTATTTTCTAATTCGTTAAAATTGACATAAAATTTTCGTAGAATAAGTATGTAATAAAAGAATTAAAAGAACAATTTTTTTTCATCAAATACAGACAAACTTACGTACGATTTTCGTCAAATACAAACAAAATGGCGAAAAATTTTTATCTCTGCAGTAAATGCAATCTACACTTCAAATTTTTCATTGTTATATTGATATGGATGATTTTTTTCATTCCTATACTAAAATAGTAATGCATTTCAAATATTTATTTTATTTATTTAAAATGATCCTATGTATAAAAAGGTGATTACAATCGAATTTGTAAATATTATCCAAACTTGTGGATTATCCAAATATTAAAGATTTTATTTTGTATTGTGAAACAATTTCTGTAGATTATACCAATACAAAATTTCTAAATTTTATAAAAAATTATTAAAGTCGTAAACTGTCTGTACTTTCGTGCTTCGATAATTCAGTTTTGTTCAATATTGACAAGAAATTATTTAAGGGATAAAGTGCTATCTCTGAAATTAAAATTGGAGGGAAATGATAAGTTTAACACCGTAACGAATCTTATTATATTAATAACGATAAGATGAATATAAGACTAATAAGTTCTTAAGAGAGAAGCAGATAAAAGCTTCCTCAATTATCTACAAGTTTTAAATGCTCATCTTAAAAATTAAAAATTGTATTTAGGAACTATTTTGTTTGCTGATGATAGAAGCACTTCTAAAATAATTAGTTTATCATCTTACAATTGCTATTAATGAATACTACTTCTTCAGTGTAAAAAAGATTTATTCGTTGCTAAAACTAATACAGTGCATCGTTTCTTATATTTTACATGGTAACAATTCATTTTACAATTTTTTATATTTCTGATATATATTGGTAAACGATTCATTAAAAAGTATCTTCATAATAAGTAACGGAGAAAAAATATTTCCTCTAATAAATCAATACTATTTTTATTTCAATTACCAAATATCAGATTATTAAACTATTGTTTTAATTACTTTTTGCACTTAATTTATGTAGAATATCTTCAAATTATCAATGGCATTTATTTTAAACGGCACGTATAGCACTTTCAATAACAAAATATGTAAGAAACCTTGCATCGATTTTCTCTCAGAAAGAGGAAGCACTTCTAAATATTTCAACCCCATCCATTAGCATCAATTTGTTTGATATTAAAATGATGGCAAATGATGCATCTTCGCGTTTTATTGGCAGTGAGCTCTAAAATTCCAAAACGCATTAATATTTTACCATTGAACGTTAAAGGAAGACTAATACGGATTCCAACGAGCCACACTCCTCTTATAGATCGATAAAGAATAACGTAAATTCAAAGATAATTTAACTCGTTGCAGAAATAGAGTATCAATGTATGTTCCTTTTCCGTCCGTAAAGAAAGATTTGAAACTCATAAATTTCGAATGGATAGTTTCTTACCGCTAATGGTATAACGAATGGACAATAAATTATTATTAAAATAAATTACTGTAAACTGAAGAATAGAAATAAAGAAAGATATATTTCATTATATCATATTAATTCTAGGGGATTAATATATGTGATCGAGGCTAGTTGACAAAAGAAATAAGTTAACAAAATGCTTAGTATTTTATTGGTTTAAGAGCCCTTAAGAGCAGCAGACAATAACTGGCTCTCATTTTTTTCGCCCACTGTGCAAAATCTTTTGCTTTATGACTGTTTTTAACATCGAGAAAGTACGGAAACCGTATACGTGTTATATGAATTGTAAGATATTAAGTTTTTTACGATCCTATCCTACACAATCAATAATTCAAAATATTTTCAATTTGAATGAAAAGTCTCGATCAAAATTCCTCTAAATTATCTTTCAAATTACTGAAAAATTCCAAATTCCAGCAAAATTACATCCGAGATCTCCCTCTATAGTCCAATCAAAGAGAGCCCATTTAGGTCATTAACATACACAGAGAACCTCGACGCAAAGTGGACGCACTCAAGGCTGCAAAATATCACTTTGAGCGCTCAAGATTAGATTTCCCGGAGTGATAAAAGCTCGCGACGCCAGCAAAAAAAAAAAAAATCACGAATCACGCAACTAATTGGGTTCTGTGCACGCCACGTGTGCACGTTTTCGCGTGACGACATAACTGAAAGTCGAATTGTCAGGATATTTAGCCATGAGCTATACGTATAGGATATAACATGCAGAATCGGATGTGATCTCAATTGGAAAGAACTTTTATATAGTTGAATATTGGATGCGACGTGTACGAAATACAAACTTTTTTATGGTGGGTCGAGATTTTAGATAGTGTTTGCTGATTTTAGGAAATAGAATGTATAAGGATTTTTGTAAATAAAATAAATATCTATAATCTAGTATCACAAATATAGATAAAATCAATAAATTTTAATTTTGTATGCACGAAATTTTCTATTTGCCTACATAATATTTATTATACATTTGAAATATGAGAATCTAGTTATATTTAAAATCTCGCGAAATATCGAAAAAAATCTGGTATATAGCGTTTTAAAAAAATAACGGTAAATATGAAACAGATAGGTAAAATTTTCCATCAAGGTTTATTTTTACCACAAAATCCATATTTATTCGGCGAATTATCTTTGATCTGAAGAAAAGAAAAAATAAATAGAATAAAATGCAAATACATTTCTCCCTCCCGCATAATCACCATTCGAATAAACCTGATCGGCGAGGGACTCTGCACTCAGCGCATTTCGCCTCTCTATCTCGAGAAATTCCGGTAAAACTCTCTTGATAGAGCTATTCGAATTGGAATGGCCCCGTATACACGTATCCGTGTAATAATGCGATACGCCGCGCACATTCACCATCCGCGAGCTAGCAGTATAACTCGCGCGACGACGGCGCGACTACGTACAATTTCCGGAATATCGATTGTACACGCGCTCGTAAGCATGGAAATGCATAGCGATGAAACCGGCGGATGAGGATATATATCTACGCGGCTACGTACTTAGCTACCCTATCTTACTCTCTCGCCTACAGACGAACTTTTATACGCCTCGTGTATTTCTTAAGGGTTAATTTTCGCGCGAGACGAGGGCGAGATTAAGCTGAGATTTTAAGTGGGCCGTGCGCAGTCGGACGAGCCTTTCGAAATTGAAAATGATAATTAAGTTCGTGACCACGAGGCTCGGAGAGGTAATAAATGAGGTTTGATATTACAAAGTTTTGACGTAGCTGCGCTCGCGTGAGATTTTAATGATGACGGCGCGCTGAAGCGTAAGAAAAATATTTAGTCAAACGTTAGAATTATTTATCTTATTATTTAGCTAGAAGATTTATTAAAATATTTATATTTCAGTTAGAGATGTAAATACAATAAAATTTCACGGTTCTCTACGTTTTCATTTTTTACAAATATTAAAGCGTATTACCATAAATTAACCAAAAAATTAATTAATTCTCTTTACGCAATTCTCAATCTCAGTTTAATTACTTCAGCAGACTTTGAGACTTCCTAAAACTAAAAGTAACAGCTAGAAAATAAAATCCGTAAATATAGACACCTACAGAGTGCAGCCGCGCACAATTTTGCATACTTCTATGGCCCTTCCTGCTCAAATTTAACTGACTACCTAGGGAAGCACGGTAATCACAGTACTGACAGCGTTTAAAGTCACTAAACCTTACACCCCTAATTTTTTAAATCCATACAAGTGAAAAAGTACCTTTTTTATTCCTAAATGAGTTGGCACCTACTTTATAAAAAGTAACTATAATTCTTTTCTTATTAACTACACAAATTAAAACATTCGAAGATCAATTTTTTTTTATCTATCGTTATTCGACAAAGTAATCGAAACTAACAAAAATTCTGTGAGACACACCGACTCTTTTTAGACGCAGATATTCCATTCAAAGAAAAAGAAAAGCGTGTTTATGAAATTCCGACCCTACGAGACCCGTCCGTCGTCTAACCCCTGCACTGGATCAACCTGACACGTGCGCGACGTTTCATTATCGCCGACGGCTATAAACAACATTAACGATGCAAAAAGGCCAATCCATCCAGCGTAACCCATGCCGATAAGGAAAAAGGGTCCTTCATTCCTTCAACAAGCACGAGGGGGTATTTTGACAGGTTCCTGCATCCGATCGCATCTAAATGAGGTTGTCCGTGTCCCTCGCCTCTGTCGCTCCCTACCCGAGGCTGCCAAATAATCTTCTCAGGTCGGCAAATGGGCCTTTCTGGGTATTTCGGGAGGCAATAATCGATGACCTAGATATTTTCGGCGATCTTTTCCCGAGAGGCTCCTTTTCATGCACATATTTAGATTGCCGGGCTAAGGTGGCACGGAAAATTTTTCTGGAATTCGAGGAATCTCGATCGTTTGAAAGATGTAGGAAGCCGTGACGTCGGAACGTGTCTAGTTGTATTCGGACTTTTAGTCTTTAGTTGAGATGTATAAGGTGTGAAGCGTGTTTCATGTTGTCACGTGTCTTATAATGCTATATTAGGCACTTATAGCAAGACTGATTCAATGATTTAATGGTATAAAGTGTAGCCTTGATATTTTTTATTCGAGTATTAAATAAATTAAATAATCTTTCTAAAAGCGTTATATTTGTTTTATTGCTACACGATTTCTAAACTATTAACTACACAAATAATAGTGACAAAAAATTGTTACACAGCTATTTAATTCTCAAGAAAAACAGTTGAAAGCATATTCTAAATATATTTAAAAAGTCTATCAACGAACTTTTTCAATAACTATGCACAATACTGAAAGTGACGTTAAGGCAATCTCCTCTCACGCTTTATAAGCTACTACAAAAACGTAATTCCACTCCCGTGTAAAAAAAAAAAGTCTGGGCTTAGTCTGGGTAAAGTCTGGCCAAAGTCTGGCTTCATAGTCTGGCCAAAGTCTGGCAGGTGAGACAATCCTAGACTTTTTCACAGACTTTTGATTTTTTCTTATGAAAGATATGGGTTAAAGTCTGGGCATTTGCCCAGACTTTTCATAAAAAAAATCAAAAGTCTGTAAAAAAGTCTAGGATTGTCTCACCTGCCAGACTTTGGCCAGACTATGAAGCCAGACTTTGGCCAGACTTTGCCCAGATTAAGCCCAGACTTTTTTTTTACACGGGCTCTTATAACCTCTACAACATCCACTAAGATCGAAACTTTCATAAGCCAATAACTACTCCAATACCTTCGATTTTTTCTCCGCCATAAAATAAATTGTCCACAGAATTCATACAACAGAACGTCAAGCTTCCACGCACTCGCTACTATACACACTTAAAAAAACATTAATCCCCGGCAGTACACATCCACGTCGTCAGAGAAATTCATTACCTACCAATCAATCAACCCTCTTGAACCCTTCCGCGTCAATTTTCCGGCTCACAAACTCTATCGTTCCCTCGCGCGTTCCGCGAGCGAATTCGCTCCCTGCCAGCCACAACCGACCGAGCGAAACAAAAAAATGCGCCTCTGAATCGATATACATATAGGAGCAAAAAGTATTTTTGCACTGGTCATCGTGGGAAGCGACTACTCGAAGGGGAAGAGTCGTCGTTGTTTTCTCTCTTCGGTGTTCGTTTTTTTTCTCGTCGACGAGCTTCCGAGAGAGGCAGGAGGGTCGCGCAACGAAGGAATGCTCGGGGCGCACTCGAGTTTTACTACGAGGGGGTTCGCTCGCCCTCAGCGCTTCTGTGCGTAATTTTTCTTTAAGGAGCTCGATCCGAGCGTACTAGATTTTCCGGAGTGGAATTTTTTATTGGGGGGAAGGTTATTGATTTTTTTTTCTCTGCAATACTGTTTATTACAAAAGGGTGAGAGGTTCGTGGATAATGTTAAATTTTCTAGTCTGGCTGAGAATAATTTTAACGTT
This sequence comes from Eupelmus urozonus, assembly GCA_900480035.1. Taxonomy (NCBI): domain Eukaryota; kingdom Metazoa; phylum Arthropoda; class Insecta; order Hymenoptera; family Eupelmidae; genus Eupelmus; species Eupelmus urozonus. Next base: position 10,207 of record UELX01004527.1, read on the forward strand.
TAAGTAAATAATGTAAATATTATATTGATTGCGTGTTTTAATTAAAGTTATTTGTTAGAAAGTAATTATTTTTACAATATAATTTACCTTACTGAATTCATTATATACTTAAAAAAATATTAAATAACGCGCTTTTTCATAAAAGGAATTTCCACAGAGTATACTAAATTCTTCCATGATAAAAACTTTAAGAATCCTTTTAACTGCAGCATTACCGTATTTCAAATGTAAAATAAAGTCACCCTTAAACAAAAATGGATTACGAGCTTTAGTCCAGCGCACTATAATGAATTACCTCAGCATCTATTATCATTCCGCTAGATTCGCGATCTGTGTACTTTCATATCTCTTCGCACCGGAACAGTATTCACAGACTTAAGCAAGATCTAACAAACCGGCTTGCGTCATTTTACTCTAAAAAAAACTTCCAGACCCGAATTTATTATCCCTAGAGCTTATTTATTTTAACGAGCGAGCGGAATGCACATCGTGTCTCAGCTCCGCCCAGCATCGACCGTCGCCGTACTCACTTTTCCGGAAAAATCAGATAAGGTTTAAGGCTACCCATCTAACCTCGCCGCTGCAACGGCAAGCCATAAAGTAAGACTCGCACGGAATCCGGCGATAAAAAGAATGGACCGAAAAGTAAACGAGCCGGGGGGGGGGCTGGAAAATCCGCTTTTCAACTAGAAAACAGAGAAAATATTTTAGCGAAAAACCGTGCGCGACATGCACAATGCCGACGGGGGGAGATAGGGGCGAGCAAACAAATGCGGAATCGACGTGTAAACAAAAGGGGACGTTCAGCAGGAAGCGCGCCTCCGCGGAAGAGATGAGGAATCTAAAAAATGGGAACGCGCGCAGAGGAGAGAGAATCTGACGGGTCAACGATCCCAGGAGACGCGCATATAAACCACGCGCCTTATTTACATTGTACAGTCCAAGTTGTCGCCTTTTTTCTCACGGCCGATCGATACGACTGCCGGCTATGGCTATGCAACTCGTGCACAGTGGAAAATCGCGTTGCATAAGAGCCGACGCGAGTGTCAATATGTTTTCACGGCTTCATTCACGAAGCTCCTTTTCTGAGAGCTTTGTTCGATTTTTTTACGCAGGGGTTGAATGAGAGTATACAGAAAAGTATTTGCATCGTGTGAATGGGAGGGTTTCTGTTAAGAATTGTGAAGAATGAGAATTGTTTTCTCAGAAAATCAATGTGTATAAAGGTGTTCTAAGTGAACCATTAACAAAATGGAACTATTGATTTCTGCAGGTTTCGTTCGAAAATTCTTATTTCTAATCTAAACATGCCGTTAATGACCAAGAGTATTATCATTTGCACTACTGATTCATGTACTCGGATAGCACGAATACTGACTTTGCTCGGGTATACGTCTGCCATGACGTCGAAACACTACCGGATAAAATCTACGTTTTTTTATCCCGCACATCTTTCAGCAAAAACATTCGAAGCGTTCTTGAATATTCCACAAAATCTTATAATTCTAATTTTAACAAAATTATTGAACAATACACTTTTTTAAATAATCTAAAAATACTTAATCTAAATTCTACTAAAAAACGCACAAATCCTTAATGTATATCGCTCAAAGCTTGCAAATATTACATGCCAATGAACTACAGCATGAGCTTCAATAAATATCGCATCAGAGTATCATCCTTTGAAAACCATATGTTTCGCTGCCTATCGAACCTTCGCAAAAAAGCATAACAGAGTAAAAACCAACACTCGCGCTTACAACTAAACAATCCTGCAGCGTCGCTCTCTTTTCCTCTTTCTCTTTCCTCTCTCCTTTTCTCTATCTCTCTTTTTCCTCCAATATTCAACACGTGTCACCGTCGTCGAATCACCGAAGCCTCTTGAAAGACAAGAAAAACACGTGTTGACCCTCCGGAGGGGAGCTGAGGTGCTTACACTACTACTACAACCGCGCGCACTTGCTCTCGCTCTCACACGTGTGGGTCGAGGGGGTTGCTGTTGTTTTGCGTACACGAACGCGCGAGCGACACTGCCGGCGTGCCGCGTACGTACCGCTTGGCGCGAGAGCTTCGACTGACAAGCCGGCACGCGAGTTAGAGGGAGTTGATCTCTCGCCGCCCCTCTTGCAGCATCGATTTTCCGAGAGGGTGGCTTGGGCGTCGGTAAGGCAGGCTGCAAGCTTGGGTTAGCTTATCGATGGTCGCGAGGGGCGGCTATTCGCGGGTCGGTTAGGGAGGGAGCTTGCGATTAAGCTCGGAGGTAGTTCAGAGAGCTTTCAGGAATTTGGTTATCAAGGTTTAGTCGATAGGGTGAAAAAGTGTTCGGTTGGGTTGTCGATAAAAAAGAATTTGTAGTTACCTTCTGATAAGTGAGATTTACGTATTGAGGTAAAGATTGGATTCTCATTGATTTGGTATCCGTATAAAACAATTCTTCCAAACTGTACTCTACATTTTCTACATACGGTAATATATTTCATTTTAGCCAGATAAAATTTTATTCTTTTTATTTATATTTGCATTAAATGTATTATCAATGTGAAATATTCTCATATGTTCATAGATTGAAAATCTATGATACACTTGGATGTTTGCATTCTACAGTTTCTCTACGAGCATAATACATCAGCATATGTACATAATTCATTATTTAATGCTAAACGTAGATTGATAATGATAATTTAAAAAATATTTAGTTATATATACATTATAAACTGATTGAAGAATTTTGATGAACTTTCCCTTTGAATGCACTTGTGATAGTTTCTCGAAACATCTAAGAAGAATTCATCTTTTACGACGTCCTCTCTCGATTACCCACGGCTCTTCGGAATTTAATTAGTTTTTAGTATCCCGTAATGGATAAAGTAATGCTTTTCTGACTGCTCTCTTTCAAAGGTTCTTCTAATTGAATTTTTACAAAATAAATTTTACATTAAAACTACGATTGAATTATCAAAAAAACATTGAATAGCACTCAATACTTCGGTCAACGGTTCTTTATTGAAGATATTAATAAGATGAAAATTAAATAATTGCATAAAGGGATAAAATTTTAATCATCTTATTAAATTTCATACTTTTCTAATAATTAATCTTTTGCAATTTTTTATAAATGTATTATCGTGACTGAAGAAGGGAGTAGGCCTTAAAAATTAGGTTGCATACACAAAAAAGAAACGAAGAAAAACTTATTCAATAATTTTTATAAGCGCGAGCGTAAATGCGTACTTGCGGAAATTACGTGCTTCTGAATTTTATCGCGGCCGACGGGCAAAACAATAGGCTTGACGACAAACTTGTTTCCGCAGAAGGCACCAGACTCGCGGGGATAAAAACATCTTTACTGTACGAGAGTGGTTTAAAATTGTGTTCTTGCAGCCAGGAGATTTTACATTTATATAGGGGATTTTTGTTTGGGATAAAGTGAGCACGTGTTGGGCTTAGAAGCACTTTTTGAGGACGTTCAAAACGCAATTTTCCGCGAGGCTTTGTTTTTTAAAAATAACCGTTATACATGATTGCCGATTTTTACGTCATACATGATTGCATATATTAACACCATTGAATTTCTTAGAAAAAATCAGCAAAACTATGTGTACTGCAAGACAGAGAAAGTTACTTGTACTAAGAGAAATGCAAATATAGTATAAGGGCACGAAAATTTTAGAAAGTGCAACTCTTCTAATTTGCATATTCGTATAGAGAGCAGCGAGATATGAATTTTAAAGAACAATTTGTGGAAACTAAGCTGAAAAATATACGGTAGAAGTTTGCGAGACAAAGTAGACAGTGTGTTTGCTAGAAGTATAAGTAGATGCATACCGAGTTTGGTACGCCACATGATTTGAGCGCTCCAATATATGTATGTATACCCTCAAGAATTATTAGTGCGTTTTTTCAACTTTTTCGGTGCTTCAAAGAATTCATCAATCTCTTTGAATGCTTGTATATCGTAGAGTAAAAACATAAGAGTATATTAAAAAACTTTTATTAATTCTTCGCATGACAGATTTTATGTTTGAATAGATTTTCCAGCATGCTATCTGTAGTATCGTAATCAAATGTAAAAACTTCAATATTCAAAAATATTGCTCTTGACTCATCTGCTTCTCTTTTATTACTTTTTCAGAATCTTAATGTCAGTTTTTCCGGATTATATTTTAATAAAAAAGGTCTTAATAATGAATACTATAATCTGCATGCTACATTTTGTAATTTGAGATTTTCATTCATAATCGTATTACTTGCTAGACTTAAATATTTATTTTCACTTTTAATGGATAAAGCTATTAATACCAGTTTTCATCGAAAAAATATGCAACAATTAATGCCTATTTTTCTAATAGACATCTAAGTACGACAGGATCACTAATTTAGTCACTATAAGGTAAGTTCCTTCTCTTGCGATCATAATTAGTATCAATTTAAGCGGATTATTCGCTAAACAAGTGAAACTAGAACTTCGACTTTGACTCGTATAAGTTTAAGACAGTGCATGCTTGTAGAATGAGTGTAAAGGTAATGAAATAATTAATAAATGGATCAGTGATTGATTGACTTGATCGTCAAACAAAGACCCATGAACATCAAGTAACTTTTGAAAGATGAAGTTGTGTAAGATACACACATAGGTTAATTTATAACAATATATTGTTAAATTATTTCGTAAATCAGAATTTTTCATATTGTAACAATGTTTTTGAAACATTTTCCTTTCAAAACCATCAAAACCTTTTCATATTGACTTAATGATTTCATATACAAAAATTATGTATTCAACTATATATATTATAATTAAAATTTTGATAACATTTTATTTGAATATTCATGCTCATGCATTTGTCATGGACTGATATAAAAGAAAGTAAAGCCCTTTTGGTTCAAGCTAAAATCCATGTGGTTTAGCGTACTTGCAAAACGAAAAGAGGAATTTAATATCGGATTTCCATTGCGACAGCTATTCCATTTTGCAATATTTCACACCACAAACGATCTTCAAAGGTAAAATTTATAATTATTAAACAATTATATTAAATTGATACAAACGTTTTGTGTTTAGTCGGTAAACTGTAAAATTAACAAATAATATTCCAATAAAGTATTAAAATAATTGCAGAAAATTTTATTTAAGTTTTATTGATTTATACAGAAACGATTAAATTTAATCTTTACAACTACAAATAAATTTTACTAAAAAATGACTTTACACATCTTTTTCAGAACCAAATTTTTGTCAGCATTCAGTAGCCTGAATTCTAGCAAAAATTCGCTTTTGAAAACTCGCTTTGCTCGGGCGAAAAACGTCTCAAGAAGGAAATAATCACCTTCCACACCCGCATCGAAATGTACTATTATGGATATATCAAATAAATGAAAAATATGTTGAAAATTAAAAACAGCAGATAGAACAAAAACACATTAAGTAATTATAAAAATAAAAAAGAGCTTTTGTAAATTAAAATAAATGAAATTTTATTTTTTTACAATTGCAAAGTTTTTCCAATAAGAAAACAATATTAGTTTCTAACACTGTAAACAATTAGAATATTTCATAAATAATATTATTTAAAAAAACTACATCAATAATCAAATCAATTTGCATATGTAAAATACATAAATATATAAGAATTATTTGAAATTATTTTATTTTACGTACATTTTTAGATGTACAAACTTATATAAGTTAAAGCCATGTAAATAGCATTATATATATTTTTTTTTACTAAAAAGGACACACGAAGGCCAAATTATAGCTTTTATTCGCGATCAATCATCCGCGATTATTTTGACTGACCACACATATTGATTGCGTAAGCAATTTCGATATTTAATAAAAATGACTGAGAATGGTCGGTCTCTCGCCGATTTCGTTTTCCTCATCCCGAATAATTTTATCGAATAAAAAGCATAACAACAAAAATAAAAAGAGATGCACTTTCGATTCTTTCCAAGCTTTAATGTAATTAAATACTCTATAATAACTTAAGCAAAATATTTTTCAATTCTAAATAATAAAATTCTAAACAAATATAAGTTCAATTCAAAGAATTACTAGTAAATCTTACGTCAAGTACATTTTTTTCTATAGTACATGATATTTTTATATCTTTAGATTTAATTTATTGAACTACATATACATTAATATTTGTATACAGTTAAATAATTTTAAACAATTTCTCTTATATACTAATAATCTCGTGGGTCATCAACCAAAAGTTTTACCACATCGCTAAAAGATTAAGCAATCTCGATATTGCGAATATGCATGAACAAATCAATAAAATTGTTGACTGACATTTCCGATATTTAAGAATTTAAAATATTAAACTTTCAAGAGGTTAACACGTAACCTAAACGTAATGATTATTCATTGGCGTATAGTTAAAAGCAATTGTTTTTAAAACCAAAAACACTATAGTCAACATTTTTTTGTATCGAAGTGTCATAAATTCAAAGATTAAAACTAGTTGTGAGAGTCTTTTCTTGGCATTCTACAAGCTAAAATTAATAAAGGCTGATTATAAATACGGCAATGAAAACTTAAAACATCAAAATAAGCCACAGCTTTCCGATCGATAGAGCCATTTATCATCCAACTTTCGCCGAACATAAACTAGTTTGTCAACTTTATTTAAGCTGCCGAACATATTATTATTTCGCCATAATAAGGCTTGATTTTTTTAACGAGCTTGCAGTTTCTGCAAAAGAATTAACAAATTAGAAATAAATGATTAATTAAGAAAAATAACGCAATATTTTTTTCCTTTTAAAAACACTCAATGATCTAATTAAAAAACAAATTTTTGGGTTCAATTATACTGATATGCAACCATTCATTTTACATTTAAATTAAGGACAAGAACACTATTGATTACGTTGCTCTATGTCGATCGGAGGTCACGCATCGAATGTTGCACTCATGCGAATCTACACGTGCAACTAAGATATTTGCTTCCATAGCCTATATTTTAAGAGATTGTGCATATATACATTTTCGATAAAGCATGAAATTTGCTACAGCACTGCAGACACGTTTGATTGTCTTTGGACTTCGTATATCTTGATTATGATGAATATATCGTCGCTCCTAACGAAGACTAGCACATTTTATTTCTCACAGGGAACACTAATACTTTTCGCAATCTCCCGCGAAAACTAAGACTTTTCAGAGCTTGCCGCGAAGACTAGCAAATTCTAACGTT
>UELX01004528.1:0-17409 GCA_900480035.1 Eupelmus urozonus
GTTTCAAGAATTTTAAAGTAGCCCCCCCCCCCCCCCCCACCTCCCTCACCCTCCGCAGAAAAAATAATAATTGAGCCACAGCACAGCTCGGGCCAATCTGAAGGTACTACGCACGGCAACGCCAGACTCGTTTCGTAATTTTAATTACAATTTCGCGCGGACGTGCGCGTTCGCCGTTTGCCGTTTGCCGGAAATTTGCCCTGGCTACATGTCCAAGTATAAACGCCTGCACGAGCAAGGCCTTTTAAATTCAGTTTTGTTACGCATGCCAGAGCGACTCTAATCGTAGTTCTACCATAATGAAATCAAAGTCGCACTTCGCGATGAGCGCTTTCCATTTTCGAATATCCATTCTTATCCTTTCTTCCTTTCTTGCTAAACCAGATGATTTTATGCAAAAATTTTTGGAAAAAGCAGAAAATTGAAACAGTTACAAGACTTTTTGAAAATATATCGCGTAAAACGTCTTGCGTAGCGAGCAATGGCTGTTTTGACGAAATAGCTGAGCAAACAGTTTTACTATATGTATATAATAACTGAAGATATAGATAATGGGCTGCACTTGTGTCACATTGACAAACATTGCGCGCCATTGTTAAATAGTATATTGAGCATTGTATGTACGAGTATGGTGAGAAAGGCTCGCCGCCGAGCTCGAGCTGCAGACATTTACATTAAAACGGCCGTTCGATTATATCGGCTAGAGATCGAGCAATCAGGATTAATTACTCTGCCTGCCGCTAGTCGGCCGTATATATACGCGCCCGCCTCGGATTATAATTCTACATCCAGCTCGCTTTTTTCTTCCTGCTTTTTCGACGATCGAGAAAGGAAAAAAAGAAAGCGACAATACACCGCGAATGCATAATGCAACTGGCTGCGCGAACATATACATACGGCAATTAATTCAATTTAGCCAGAGCTAGCGTATACTGTTTTTTCCTTTTTTTCTCGAAGCGCTGCAGCGCGGCATTGTTTGCGCATATGAAATCTGGCTGGCGAGGAAAAGCGAGATTTATTTAAATCGAATTGACAATGGCTGATTAAGCTATATCTCTCTGGCGGTATCTCTCTTAGATCAAGTCCGTTTCGAGCTCGAATTTTTATCCTCAACTTTTGCATTGTGTCTCGCAACGTCTGGCTCTGTGTGTGTGTGTGAGAGAATATGTGCTCATTACTCTGAGCGCATGTTCACATTACAATGTTGGCCTTTATCGCTAACAAGTTTATTTATACGTGTAAAAATAATTAATGTACTAGTTGAAATACTTTTGTTCGCCAACGATAAAAGTAAGCAGTTATTAAAATTATCTAAATTATTCGTGTAAGTGTTGTATTCCTTGAAAAAATGGGGAGTCTCGCATGGTCGCCAGTAAATTTAATAATTATCTTTTATCGCTGATGTTCCTTGCTAGTTCTTGGAAGTATTTGATTGACATCTGAAGGATATTTTATAAAATCAGATTTCTCTTCTAGCGCGAGTTCGTTTTGTAGAAAGACTCTAACCGAGATCCGGCATTTTTATTAATTTTCCAACAAGTACGTCTAGCCAAAGTAGATAATTGTACATGATTACAGCTGTCTTCGCACAGAAATCAATAATGAAACATTCAATTCCAGATAGAAAGCAATAACTTTCCGTTTACTGCCCGGCGGCGCACTGCATTACTTAGTGGAAGAAAAAAAAAGAAAAAGAAAAAATGTTACTTTATAATTCATAAAAAAAATGACCCTCCACGCGCACGCATCATCCACTTAAGCCCTGTAAATAATAAAAAGCGAGGTTATATATTAGAATTTAGCTCGCATGCAGCTCAGGAGCTATCCTGCGTATACGCATATAAAATTTAAAAATGAAAGAGTAGCTTGATAGTCCTCATCCTTCTGGCACGCAGCTAGAATAATGTTTTGCCCACGTAAACGGCTGTATTGGGCGAGGTGTTGGGCCTAACTGACGCGGTAGCCGGCCCTCATGAAATATTAGCGCGATGAGCACGTGGCCTGCTCCCTTTGATCAGCTCCCGAGAAAATCGTCCATTCCGCAGCCATTCCGGTCCCGTGAGGCCAGCCGCGCGCTGGGCTTGGGAGTGGAGAAAGCGAAGCGCTATATTGATTTAATATAGCGCACCCTCGCGCAGCCGAGCCTACATCTCTACTGCGAATGTACAAAAGGGAAAATTATTTTCAAAGCTTGCAGGATGACTAAAACTTTTCTCACCATGAATCTTGATTCGAAACCAAGCGGTCCATAAGAAAAAACATATTGAGCCCCGCAGCGAGCGAAAAATTAGTTGAGTACCGTCTGACTGGAATCGGTGGCTTGGCTTTAGTTTCGAAGGAGAATTAAGGAATAGTCCGTCAGTCACGCAAAAGTTGGGCTCGGTTCGTTCAACCGAGGCGGGAGCTCATCTGCGCATGCATATTCATCGCTTTCCAACAGCTTGCCGCTATAGGACTCGCTTAAAGCAGGTAAAGATCTTTTTCTTTGCTACATGCGTATACTTGCTCCTCGGTCCGCTTAAAGGGCCAGTAGCAGCCGCGACTTCGGTATATAGTCGTCAATTTGTCTGAGGCTCTCGGCGCATATACATGCGTGAGTCATGCATAAAGAAAATGATAATTTAAGGAAATCGAGGGCCAGCAGCAGCGAGCGAGCGACAATTCAATTTCCCCGTCGCGCTTATTCTTTTATTCGGTCGCTTCTTTTTGCTGCTGGAGGCGGTCATAGCTTATGTATGGCACGCCACTAGCCAGCATCATCCGACGGGACTAAAGTACGATCCGAGAGAGCGTCATTTCGTATTCGGCACTGACCGCTCTCTTTCTCTCTCTCGGCACTTTCCTGCGTCTCTGCGCTGACCCCAACTTGCGTACGTGTGCCTCGACTCTCTACTTTCTGGATACAAGCCCAGCGGACAACCCACTCCTAAAGGAGCAGTTTATATCGTTGCGGCAATACGACCTTCTGCCCTTACTTATATACGCACTGCAAATTTTCTTTCCCCGCCGCGCGGCCTATCTTTCTTTCTTTATTTTTACTCAACCTCAAGGTTTTTATTTTTAACAATTAAATTCGAATTTATTCAATCTTTTAACTTGGACAATCAAAAGATTGAAAAAGTGTTTACACATCTGACACGAATATCTGTGTTTATTATGTTCCACATGTTTAACATTTTTTTAGTGCTTTCTTTGATTGTCCAAGTCTTGTAAAGGAAAGCAACTAAGCTCTCTAAAATGTAGAGGGAAAGAATTGAATAAATTAAAATTTTTGAAACATGTTGGTTTGTTAAAGATCAATTCACCTCCAAGTGCAGCTAAAAACATTTATTGATGCTCGTACTGTAAAGTAAGTCAATGCTTTTGCTTTGAAGATCAATCTAGCGAAGTGGACTAATAGCTTTTTCATTGCCTCTGCTTTGTACAATTTAACTTGAGATATTTAAATGGTTAAAGAACCACTATAGAGTGACTGGCTGTAAATTTTGTAATTTATATATTATATATATATGCGAGGAAATAAATGTAAATTATATAATTGAAAATAATAATTAATGAGAAAGGTAGCGCTGGAATGATAAATCGCGAGAGCAAATAAAGTGTGCACAAGCTCTAATAGATCTATCAAAAAGCAGTAGCAGGTTGACTGAGGATGCATAATAAATAAAATGCGGCAGTACGCAATAAAGCGAGGAAAAAGTCGAAAGGCCCGTCGTATATTTACGAGACTTTGAGCTAGTGGCGGCGGCGGCGGCGGCGGAAAGAAAAAAGTAACACTGCGGCATAACGATAGGCGCGACAAAACAGCAGTCAACTCTTTGCCGTACATACATCATAAGCGCTAGCCAAAGGAGGATTTATCGCACAATTAGCGCGAGGCCTGACGCGAGTGCGAGCGCGACCGGTTTTTAACTTGGAGCTCCTATATAATCGCGCGTATAACGCCTACATTTATTATATATCGCGCGCAGGCGCGCTTGCTCCAATACCTGCAAGCATGCAGTATCGGCTTGGATTCTAACTTTCCATTCAGACTTATCCGGATCAATAAAATTTTAAATTTCAACTCGACCAAACTTAACTTATCCTGCACAGATTAGACATTGGAGTGGATCATCTCTACATAGATATACCTATATAAATAAAGCTAAATTTTATAAGTGTCTGTGTGTGTGTGTGTGTGTGTATAGGAAAAAGAGGCAAGAGACTGCGTATATATATATAGCTGAAGGGTAGGCTGCAGTGCTGCTGCAGTAAGTAAGCCGGCAATAAGCGGCAGCGCGTTGGATTACAAAGGGCGCACCGAATCAAAGTCCGTTTAATTTTCTGAAGTATCAAAGGCCCCGAGAGCAGGCAAGCCGAGCAATAGGCAGGCACAGCCTGCAGGACGGAACTCAAAAGCAAGGCCCTAACCGCGCGCGTGCTCTTGAAACGCCGAGCGAGCGCTGCCGCCTGCGTAGCTCTGTCTGATATGTGTGTAAACACGTTGTGCACAAACGATTGATGGAGCCAAGCCAAGCTCCCAAAGGCTGGACTGACCTCGAGCTGCGAGCTACTCCCTCCTCGCTCGCTCCGTACCTACCTGCCATGTATATATCTGTATATATCTACAACTGCACAATTATTATAATAAATCCAATTTAAAATCTCTCCGCTAATGATTAATTTTAAATTTTATAATTAATGCTTGAACGCGCAGACAAGGAATAAGCAAATTTTAAGAAATCTAGAGCAACAGTAAAAACAGAATTTCGGAGGATAGACGAAAAGGACTTGCAAGTATACATATATATATATATATAACATACGGTGGGGAGCAGAGACGCGGGAAGGATGCAACGTCTTTCTCTCTCTGTCTCTCTTTTTCTCTCTTCCATAAATCACGTTAATAAACAGCGCCGTGGCACGAGTCGAGAATGCGCGACATGCATATGCACACACAGCCTTCATATATGTATTCCGGCCTTTTCCGCTCTCTTCCCCCGACTGTGGCTTCTCGTTTTTGTGTGTCCTCCGCGGCACTGCCGACGCGATAAATACCCGCCGAATTTCATTCAGCCAAACCGAACGCGACCAACACAACACACAAACTTTGGCTTTCAACTTATTTCACTCCCAGCTCTCTTTCCTTTTTTTCTTTTTTTCTTTTTTTCTTTTTTTCTTTTTTTCTTTTCTCTACTGCCCGGATTTTTTATGTCATTAACATGTGCTTTTTTACAAATATACTTAATCTTTCTCCAAAGACGTATGCTCTAAAAAATCGCAAGAAATTGTAAAATCCAATATTTTTCAGAGCAATGACGCATAAGAGCTGCCCTCAGAGTTTTTAGCTGTAAATCAAGCGCAAGTAAGTTTAAAAAAGAAGCAGCAGCGCCGACAGTTTAGTCGCTCTGTTTGGAAAAATGTCCGAGGCGCGTATCGTTTCGTGTAATTTTAATCGTTTCTGACAGAAAGTGAGCTGAGCGCGGCTCTTCTTGCTCGCTTGACGATAGCCGCGATTGCGGCGGCGGCGTCGGCAGCGGCTGCAGCGCCGTGACGGACGAGTGACTAAATTGTCCTTAAAATGCAATCGCTCACCTTCTTCCCTCGCCTCCTTCTTTTTATCCCGGGCCCTTCCTTCTTCTCCGTCTGCGCGCGACCAGAAAAAACTCTCGCGCCTCTGATCTCACCGCTCGCGCGATTTTAAGCTTGTTTATCTACTTATTATGTCAGCCCGGGCTAATTGGGCATATTTGAGAGCCAGAGGAGCGCGCATACTCTCACGTGCGCGCGGCGTATCGCCGGCCCGCAACAACTCGCGCTCTCTCTCATATTCTTTTTTTCCCGCTCAATTCCCTGCCCTCCTTTTTACATCTCAGCTCTTTCTGCCCCCCCCCCCGCCATTCTATCTTTCTCGCTCTGGCTTCGCGATTCTCTCACGCTTTCCTTCCTCTTTCGCCTCGGATCCTTCTTTTTGCGCTTCTTCTTATCTCAGCTACCAGCGTCTCTCACTAGGTAGAATCTAGAGGACCGCTCAGCGAGAGATGATATCCCGATATATGCCATCCTCGAGCGAGCTCGCGAGCACAAGAAAAGTCGCATAACTTTAGACGACGCGCTCGCCGCCTTCCTGCCTTTCCGTCCATTCATCTTTTCGGAACTATATATCCCCCCCCCCTCTCTCTCGTTTAGCCTTCTTTCTTTTCCTCGCTCAAAGACTCGAGACTAATCCTGTGCCTTTCTGAGGACGCGAAAGATGCATCGCTTCATTCCACGCGCAAACTTGACGGCTCGCGGCCAATTCAGCTTCTTTTCCTTTCAAACGTTGTACAAGCCAGAGTTTCAAAATTATTTTTTTCCTATTTTTTAATTATTCTATGAAGATATTAATATTTATATAAATACTTGTAAAGTTGGAACAAAGGACTAGACATATCTACATATGAGTTTGTGCTTTGAATGCAAATATTTGGATATGCGGTGCGTAAAAAGGCCCGAGGAGCGAAATGTAATTAAAGGAATACCGGGAGCGAGGAGCGAGAAACGGCGCCGACAGGATTTTATCCGTTAGGAAAGCCAAAATGATAATTGAGCGAGCGGAGCAGCAGCAGCAGCAGCAGCAGCAGCAGGGGAAGCGTGCGAAGGTAAGCTGGACTGGACGAGCTTTGACCTCTAGCGCGAGCAACCGAGAGCTCGGTGCTCTGATTATTCGCCAGGGGAATAATTAAAGTCCGCGGGCGTAATTAGAGGATAGGGCCATGCGCAGGCTCGCATCGCGAATTAAAATCTTGCTCGTATGCGTGCGCGCCCGCATTTGAAAGTTAAATCCAAAGATGAGACGAGATCAAGTCCGAGCGAGCGCGGCTAGATTACTACGCTGCGGAGATGCCTCCTTTTTTCCGAAAGATTGCTTTTTCCCGCTGCCCGATTATATTTACATTCGTTAGGTATGATAATATATCTCGATAAATTTAGCTTTGCAAAGACTTTGTTGCGCATATAGTCTTTAATGAGTGCAGTTAAAATTAGGGAAGCACAATTAGGGGGAGGGAGCTGAAGAGGTTATCGAGTGCAGGCAAAAGAGAAAGTAAGTCTGTGGTCGATAGCGGCGAAGCTAACTGAAATCTAATCGGGCTCGAAGAAATCGCGCTTGGTTAATCCTCGAGGACGCTCTCCCTTTCTGTCGTCGTTATGACGTTTGCTCGTCATGCGCCGGCGGGAGGCACGCGATCCGCATACACAATGCGCCCGCAGAGCCGCGTCGATTTAATAATGGAATGCTTACTGGATTCGGGGACTACTAACGCGTTACAATTTTTCCTCTTTTTCTCTCTCTCTCTCTCTCTCGCTTGCTGGTTGAAGTAGAGAGGCAGCGGCGGTGGCGGCGGGAAGGGATGCTACGCGACTACGTGAGTGGCATGTGCGACATAGCAGGCAAGCGAGAGAAAGAGGGAGAATGACAGCAAAGGGAAAGAAGCGGCAGACCCTAGGCGGCTCACGTAATCTATTTGTCGGACGACCGCGGCGCCAAATTCAAGCGACGGGGGGCGCCTGGAGATGAGGATACGACGAGTCCCGGTACACGCATTGCGGTCCCGTTTAATGCGCCCACCCGCGCAACGAGGGAGCTGCCTAAGCGTAATTGCATTGCCTCGCCGAGCCAAGCGAATGCATATTCAATTACGAATTGCGAGTTTCGAGATGCGAGCCTGACTTAAGCGCGCCACCACTCTTCCCAGATTTGCCACGGACAATCACAACTTTTTTACCCCACTCTTTTCAAGCACCTACTACTATACTGCTCGCTCGCTCGCTGCTTGTCCATCATTATTTTCAGCTTCGATCCATCTCCACGATATCTGCTTCTATCCTCAATCTCATTCCTGCAATTCCTAGCCTATCTACAACACCAACGTATAACTATAGTCCTATCTTAAATGCGCTCCTCTTTTATTATTTCAAACTTTCCTTCAAAATTTTTCCTCTTATTCTATGCCCTTAAATATATAAACACATTGATATTATTGTACAGCTCGATTCAAGCGACTCACGCATCAGGGGCTTAATATTGTTTGGAAAAATCGTGGATAATGGCTCGATAATGAAAGTAAAATTTAATGTTGGTCCGGTCGCTTGGAAAAAATCATTAAATCGCAGCCGCGGCGTACTGGAGCTCACCGGTTCCACAGCCTAGCAGAGGTACGAGCTCAGCACACGCGCAAGAGCGCGCACGCGGCACACGAGTAATACAGTGCATATACATATTTATGGCAAGGACTTGGCGCGGCTTGCTCCGGCCGCTGCTTTTACCGCTTATATATATATATATATATATTAATTACCGACGCCCGTTAACGATCCTCCGCTTCTGCTGTCGAATAAACGAGCATATAGGTATATACACGCGTAGTAGCTCTACATACGGAGCCGGCCTGCCGAGAATTTTTAAATTTTTCTCCTCGCTGTATAAAAAGAAAGGGAAATTGATTAATAAGTTTTGTAATTGCCCTCGATCTCCTTAGGGCGAGTAATCTACTCTGCTCGTCTTTCATGCCCTCGTCCTGCAAAATTATTTTCTTCCTAATTTACATCTGTTTGTCGTTAAGATGAAAAATCAGGCGCTTTAGTTGAATGCGTCCACGTGCAGCTCTCTTTTTTACGGCAACCTTTGATAATAGACGCTATAATACCGCATGCCGAAGCTTTGTCGATTGCTTTAAAAATGGGCTTATAATTTATGCTCGGGTTATTTTGCTTTTTTACCATTTTCATCACTGACCATCCATGAGGAATTTTAAATAAAATGCATCAACAGCAGACGCAACGTATAAATTTAGTCATTCGAGTTGAAAAATACCAAAGAGATAAGTCGCTCAAATGTCTTGAGAGCAAAAAGCGTCGAGTAAATGAGAAAAAAAAAAAGATAACTGAGGGAAGAAATAAAGCTAGAGCAAAGAGGAAGGCGTCAAAACGAATGTAGCGCGTCGCGTGTAAGCTATTAAGCGAGTCGGGGCCGTGGTGGCGCGCTCGACACGCTCGGGCCGCAATGAATTGCATCGCGCTCGCGCGTGCGAGAGCTCGGTTCGATTAAATCGTCGCCGATATGGGAGCCGCCGCTATGCTGCCGAGCGTCCGCCGACGTCGGCTTATATTCGCGAGGCCGTGCGCGAGTGCAAGGGAGAAAGAGCTGGGAGAGCGGAGATCTGTCTCGGATCTTCATTACTCGGGCGCGCGCGCGCGCGCGCTAGTGAGAGAAGAGAAGGGACAAGTATAGTAGTAACAAACGACGGCGAGGGTTAATTGCGATCATTAAGGTAGTCGCGCCTCCGAGCGGCATAGGCCAGCTAAGTGGCAACCAGATCCTGCGCTGATTTCCGAGCGAGCGAGCGAGCTCATGAAAGTGATCGCGATTGGCGCTTACCCCCCGCTCCATTCTCCTCGCTCTCGGTGCAGATGCTCTCTTCACCGCTTCTAGAAGAAACTCCGCTTACTATTTCCACTTACCCATGGCATCTGAAACAGAAACAAGAGATTCATTCGCTTAGCGGATAACTTTATACATTATTTGCACGAGTTTACAAGCAACTCGCGCTTAAAAGCTTAATAATTCATTCATCTTTTTATACGCAACTTTTCCTCTCACTTTATATTTTAATCTACTTATTCTAACAATAAAACATTTTCTTTTCATTTCTACGTTCAATAAACAAATGTTGGAATAATTTCTTTCACGTGCATTGCGAATCTCTAAAAATAGTTATGAATTTCTTAACAGGCTTCTTCCTACTAAAGAATCACAAAAAGTTCAAGTTCAAAAATTTGCTTCACACGTGTTCCCGCTCTAGAAACGCCGTAGGCATGGTTTTTTTCTTTTTTTCAATAAGATTAACTTGAAGAAAATCGAAAATATATAAAATTTTTCTGCAGATAAATAGTTTTCAGTGAAATCAAATAGTTTTCTAAAGCATAATTTATGAATATAACGGGAATAAGCAGCTAAAGAAAGAAAGTAAAAGAGTTAAAAAGAAAAAAGAGTGAAAGAAAGAAAAGGGGCAGGCGGAAAAAGCTGGCAATTCATTGTATCCGCAGCCGCGCGAGCGTGCAGAAATAACGAACCTCGCTCCCGTTCCGCTCGCGGTTCAAATCAGTCCTGCAATTCTACGCGCAATAATCCGCGCTCGCTCATTCTCTAGCCGTAGCTCGGATATCTCTGCTCGTCTATCTCTATTTATTATTCCTAGTTGCTCAAATAACGCGCACGTAAGCGCAGCGAGCTGGTACTTTTTCGCGCGCGCTTTCAAAGTCTCCTTCTTTAGTTAGCTCTGCGTGAGCCGCATGCTCACAGAGAAAGAGAGAGAGACACGTAACGCCCGCATCACTAGCGCTAGCGCTTGTCGATTGACGTCGGCTGCAATTTATTGCTTTCTGTGGATTCCGACTTTTTTAGAGCCAGCTCTGATGCGCGAGAACATGCCTGATGCTTCGTCCTTTTTGCCGCCTTACAATGTACAAGCTCGCGCGAAATCACCCATGAGATTTTTACGTGGGAGGCTTACTAGCTCAAGCCGAGAGATAATGAGGAACGCAGCAGTAGAGAACACAGGCCAGTGCAGGCGAGTGCTGAAAATTAATGAATTTTCCTTCAACGAATTAAGAGATGATGAATGTCGATATTATGGGAGTGCGAAAGCACGATATCGTTGCTGCTGAAAGAATACTCGGCGTAATTGATTGCAGCGCCTGGCGCGGCTTGTGTCATTTCGTGGAATCTGCGACTGGACGCTGCGTGCGATTAATTATTCAGCCGGATACGCGAACGATTAAATTTAGATTTATTGGACAAAACTATCGAGATATTCCACTTAGTAATAGAAAAATAAAAGAAACTGCGCTCAAAATAGAACTGATAAGTATTTAGACCTCTTGTTTTTGCTTCAGCCTAAAGTAGCTTGTTTTACCAGGTAATTAGAGCAATCGCAGGCTCCAATCAAAATTTTATCAAAATTTCGTTTGTGACAAAGGAAACTTATGAGGCAGGCACTTGAATAAAGAACGCGCCATTCGTCACCATAACAGTTGTAGCAGGTATGCTCTACAAAGCCATCTTCACTGAGAAAAATGTCTTAATAAAAATTATTATATTTTATAGTAACGCTGTGACATACTTGTACAACGACAAAAACTACTATATTTTATAATAAAAATTAGTATAAATATAGCAAAAATTGCTTAATTAATTTTTATTAAGACATTTTTCTCAGTGTTTAATAAAGGAAAATTTAGCAAATTATGAGAATCAGAATCTTTTAATCTGATTAAAGCGGTGCCGCAGTGCCAGTCGGCGGGATCCGATAAACCTTGGCTCGATCCCGTCAAATTAAGCAGATCTGTTGTATAGTGCGTCGAAAGTCTCGAGTGAAGCGTGAGGTAAAGAAAAGTCGGCTTGTGTTTATAAAAGTGAGACGTTAAGTGGGCGCTCGTATCATCCATATAAATGTCCATACGAGTGGGTTCGAGGCCAAAAGAGGTCTGAGAGGACAATCGTCTGAGAAATGGCCATTAGGTTGTGAGCTGGTTGCTCGCGACGTATAAAGAAGGAGCAGCAGCAGCAGCAGAGAGCCACGCCGGGTGTTATACTGCAGCGAGGCGGTGGGATTTTTTGCTAGAGCGGAGGAGTCTACGCGCTGGATTCCGAGGCGTATTGTCAACGAGTCTGGCCGCGGCTGAGCGCTCGCGAGGATTAATTAGAGAGCGTGTTTTGGCGGCAAAAATGGGAGTAGGCAAGAAAATAAGCCGGACCGAGCTCGCGCCAAGAGGCAAGAACGTGCTACAAATTAAGGCTGGATCGGTCCGAGCGATCTCGAAAATTCAGCCTTCTCTCTATGCTATATAGGAGAGCTGTGCTCCAGCTCGAATTCCACAGAGTTGATTCTTTCGTTAAAAGCCACCAAGTGCTTCGCTAAGTCTTTGATGGCTCGTCGCATTAGAGCTTATTTCTGACAGATATTGCTATATCAGTGCGCATTACACGCTATAGAAAAAATTCAATATTTTTTTCAAATAATTCAATAAAATGGAAAACAAAAGAGACGAAATGTAATTTTGTACTACTTTTGGTAGAAAAAAAGTTCGCTAGGCATTTAATAAAGTAAAGTAAAGGATCGAGCGGAAAAAGTTGGTCAAAAATGTATAAAGCATCCTTGTGCAGATGGCGCAGACTTTCTCGCTATCTTCTCAGAGAGAAAGAGAGAGGGAGAGAGAGAGAGAGAATAACTGACATACTCCCGACGGCTGCCGCGGTCTAAGCAATGTTGGCGCAAAAAAGTCATCGTCCTTGGATTACCATTTAAGAAGCGCTAAATTAGACTCGCGCGTTTTGGGAATTTGACGTGCGGCAGCTATGAGCACGAGCGCGCGAGATCTGCTTTCGTCTTTGCCTCTCTGAGTTGAGGATAGAGCGAGCTAGAAAAAGAGAGAAGATAAAACAGGGGGAATCCCTTTAGATTCCACTTAACAAATTTGGGGCCTCGCTTAGAAAAAGTTGCCATGCCCGTTCGCGACGCCTTGGCATTAGACGCGCGACGAGTCTCAGTAGCGGACGAGAGAACGAAGGAAGAGACAACTGCTCGCGAATATGTATCCCCCGTCGCGCGCGACTCTCTTTCGCTCGATGCATCGATAATTTTTCTTCGCCGGCTGCAGAGAGCTGGGAACTTCTTTTCGCGCGCCATCGAGCAAAAACTAATTACCTGCCGAGCAGATATTTATTATACTTGGGGAGCCGCCGCTCCCAGTGCTCGCCTAAGCCTGGATCGCGACTAATGTTATGCCAAAAGAAGAGGCTACTAAGAGCTCTGGCTATTTGCTTATTTAGAATAACTTGAGGACAAGAAGCTTTTCGATATAATATATTACCATAATTAATAAGCTCGGCTAAGAGAAAAGCTACTCTGCCGCGCATCAATTTATTGAAAAAGAATCAATAGCTATTTCAAACAAGCTTGGCTGACTTATTGTAGTAAGTGACAATGCTACTGTTTCTTCGCATAAACGAGCTATAAAATTGAAAAGCGAAACACAACTAATTAATTTGCCCTGCAACAATAGAGTGCTGCCAAAACTTTTTTCTGCACTCTCTCGTATGTGCAGTATATATAAATATATATATATATATGCGCGCGTACTTTTCTACGTTGACCTCTGCATCTGTGTCAAGTACGTTTAGCATTTGCATTACAAAATCGCGAATCCCCCGTCCCTCGGCTCGACTCGCCTCGGGAGAGGGCAGAAAACTATCACAAGCCGTACATCAGCAAACGAATATCTAGTTGGCCGTAGCCCAACTGAAGACTCGGCGCGCGCGCCTCATCGAGCCCCGTCAAAACGCGCTAGACAATGACGACAGCCGCAGCTCGACACAATTAAAATAATCCGCAACGCATATATCACATCTTCCTTCTTGAGATACGGCTAGAAAAAGATTTTTTCCACTCGCGGTAGATGCTCGAATAGCTTGAGCACGTATATGCGGGCAGGCTCTGTCTAGCTGACATCTATATTGACATCTTATTGGCTCGCGGCTAGCTGCGCTGCCTCTGCTCTATTATTTTCTTTTTTTTTAAATCAAAAATTAAAAGTGAAAAATAAACGTTTGACAGTATATATTTAGACTTTTCTAGAGGATCCATTAATCAATGAATTAAGGCTGAAGCTAGTTTATGTTTCAAGAGAGTAAATCAGTCATTAATGCAATTATAATGTTTTTGAAAATTTGTCAGCCGGCTGTCCCTCTCATCTAGGCGTGCAGATCTCGTTGGCTGGAGGCGTTTGTACAAAGTCCAGCTTGCTATTAATAGATCCGACATCTCCCGCTCTCGAGCGGAAGATGTTATCGTTTTTAAAGCAACACGTGCGTTTATACTTCGCTTACTTCGCTGGACTAAGTAAAGGAGGGGAAGATGGCGGCGGCGCAGAGCGCGAAGTGTAAACGAGAATGGGGGCGAAGCAAAGAAAGCTGCTGCTGGTGCTGGCGTTGCCATCACACGCGCCGGGGCGGTGGAGCGCGAAATTTCTCGCTCGTCGGCCATTGGCGCACTCCGACCAGTCCAAAATAAACTGTCGCGCCTCGTAATCTTCGAAAATAAACAGCGATCGTGCGAGCGAGCAAATTCCGTGCGCCAGTGTAGGAGGAGAGAGAGAGAGGGAGAGAGAGAGACGAGCGAGTTGCGCCAGATAAAATAAAGATTCAGCTTGCGGGTTCAAGCTCTCGAAAGAGAAATCATTTTGAAATTTGTACGCGCAGAGGGTAGGCCAGGAAAAACGGCCAGTCGAAGCATTTATTGCAGGCCGCGATTAATCAACAAACAAAACACACGGTATTTTTGCGAGCCGCGCCGCCTCTTTTTACCCTACCTACTCGCATTCATCTACATTATTTGCTCTTTTCTTTTTTAACGCGAATTTATAGAATTGCGTGTACGCGTGCTCGCGTACGCTCTGCGCAGGAAAAATGAACGATTTATTTCAGCTTTTCGCGCCTAATAAATGCGAGCGTTCAGCGTTTAATTTTTCTGAATATGTATTTAAGTGCGCAGAGAGGGAAAAAAGGGCTAACACGTTCTATCCTTTGTATTTATGAGTCTAATGTCTGCGTAAATTGCGACGTTTATAGAAATTTTATTCATACCTTCGACAATAAAAAATTCAAAAGTGCGCGGCCGCACTCGTATTTGAATTCTCTTTGAGCGGCAACTGTTTTTTCTCGCACTAATTTAATTATAGCTTCACCTGCGAATTCAATTGAGAGTGAAAACACTTATGAAGTCGGCACGCAGATGTTATTGCCTTCGGTAAACTCATTCATTTTTAAGGGCTTTCATTTATGTATATTCGAGTAATATAAACAACTCGATTATAATTGTTAATATAGGAAATAAAATTATCTCACGTATTTCCTTATATATTGAAATAGGTCAGTTGGCTAAGTTGCTACTTTAAAATGTAAATGCTATATTTCAATATGAATTATATCTTATTTATTGCATTGAAAAACGCCTTTTTTTATAATTGCAAAACTTTTTTTTAATTTATAATAAATAACCTGCTATTACAAAAAAAAAAAAAAAAAAAAAGAAAAAAAGAAAAAGAAAAGAGAAGAAATGTAAATAAGGAAAGATATAGAAAAGTAAGCATGACGAGTCGAGTAGCTGGCGGCCCTATAGGTATCGGCAGCCCATTAAGAAAGTGGCGCAGGCGATTAAGAGAGAAGGCTCTGGTAAAAAAGCAGGAGGATCCCAAGGAGGAGCATAAGAGAGCTGAGGCAGCTTGTGTGCCGGCGCGTCGATGAGCCGGTTAATTGGTGTTCTATGAATTTGACAGTGGTTACCGCGAAAAGGAATCAGGGCCAGACAGCGACGCGCGCTTGCACTTCTTGCAGGCGCATCGAGCAGACGGAGGATCAGCAAAAGGAGCGAGCCAAGACGAGACGCGCTTGTCTCGCTGCCGGCGTCTCCGAGCATCGAGGAATTTTAATTATAAATTAGTTGATTAACTCAATAGTGTTTTTGCGAGTGGCGACACTGTCGCGCGGCTCGCGTTTTTCTCTCTTACACACGCACACAGACAGAAAGAGAGAGAGAGATAGAGAGAGAGAGAGAGAGAATAGTGTGTCTGCAGTGGCAGCGGTTCTCCGCTCGTCGCAGGGATTTTGGAAATTCACTCACGATTGATCGATCCGGCTTTTTGCGGGCAAAACAGTTTTGTTGTTTAGGGAGGCTTGTTTTGCTTTCTCCTTCTCCCTTCCACACTGGCTCGCTGTCGACGAGCTATCTCGATTCGCTCGACATTTGAATGCGCTTAACTGTGAATGAATTTTACATGTTTTTAACTGATGAGCTGCGACGGGGGCCCGCGCCCGACAGCCTGCTGCTATGCCTCTACCTATAGCCATACCGGTTTTTCGACTCGGAAATTTATGTAAAATGCGAGCCGAGAAAAAGACGATGAGACTCGCGAGTATAGATGAAACAAAACTCGCAGACAAAATCGATTGTAAACTCGACTTCTTTTTTCTTTTTCTCTTTCTCTTTCTCTTTCTCTTTCTTTTTCTCCGTTTGTCCGATTAATCCAACTTACAACTTTCATTGTCGCTTCCTTTTTCCTCAACCTTTTTCAACACCAACACATCAGCTCTAAATACTTGCACACACACGACAAGTTATAATAAGGCAGGCCCAACTATTTCTATTAACATGATTCCTATAATTCGCTTCTTATATAATGACAATTAGCGAAAATTATATCGTTTAATTGCCTACTTATGAGTATAAAAACATGATCCAAGTAATACTGACTGTATTTACTCAGGCTGTTCGTCATGTCGCAATATGTCGCGAGCGCGAATTGATATTTAAAATAAAATTCGACAAAAGTACGGCAGAGAGCAGCAAAGGAATTCCCGCGCGCGATCGTTGGACTGCGCAATCCTGCAGAACAAGTTCTTGCGTCCGATTTGCTTATTTTCTCGCGCGCGTCATTCACGGGCAGAACGGCCGGCAAGCCAGGATCAGTCACGGACGAGACGCGGCACAGTTATATATATACATATATACATACCACTCAAATAATAATAATTCAGGATTCTTGTCTCCAAGACATGTCATTGATTTTAAAAATCTTAAACTATTAATGGATTCGCTAAAGCTTTAGCCTAATTCACGCCTCACCGATTTCCGACAAATTGATTACTATAATATATCCATATCGAATAGCAGCTAGCCATTATAAATACAAAAATATATATTTGACTTGATCGTTTTTTCATTAATACTAATAACTAAATTATTTTTTAAAAATTTAATTAATCAATTAATCTAGCGATTTTGATTTTAAATCTCAGGACTAACGCGACAAGTTGAGAACCACTACGCTCAGAGAGGATGCACCGGCATCGCCAAACAATAAAGAAGAAAGGGCGCGCGCTCGCGAATTGTTTGGCACGAAGGTACAATGTCTGTTCCAGAGATGTATGCCGTACCGTCTTCAATAGTCCGAAAGCTATGTTTTATACGTGAATTCTTTATATAAACTATACAAAATACCTTAACTAACAATACTGACATTTTTTTTTTTTTTTTAATTCAAAATACTAATATTTTCATACCTTTTAAAGTAAAAAGTATCTTAATCAAATTCTTTTATAAAACCAGGCGCTGGGGTTAGTAAGTTGCTACAGACTGAAGTGCAATTTTCAAGTAAGTGATTTTAGGTTTTTCTTTCACGAATTTTTACTTGATACTGAACAATAATAATTTTTTCATGGATATATAATTTATGACTATAAAGAATTCAATTCTATTAAACTTGTGTAATTTTGTATAATTTAAATCTTTAATTTATTGCATGACAATAACTTTTTTTTTTTTTTTTTTT
>UELX01004529.1:0-17403 GCA_900480035.1 Eupelmus urozonus
GGATTGAACTGCCGTTCGACGAGCATCGGAGTTGCAGAGCGCATCAGACAAGAGATGGTGGTAGCACGGCTTGATCTTTTTTCTCATTCTTTTGAAGCCAATAAAACTCATCTAAATTAAACTTTTCTCATTCTTCTTTCAATAAATATATTAAATTCATCGATTTGCAATTTATTTTAAAAGTTCGACGTATTTCAAATTTATTGTAAATTACTAAATTTTGTTAATTTATTTTTGAAGTCCGTGAACAAATGAATTTAGTAATAAATTATATACTTCATTATAATTGTATTTTTTCATGAGATTAATTTAAATTATTATTAGTATTAAAAATGAAACTTTATATTTCTGTTTTTAAATTACTATTTACTTGAAAAAAAAAAACGAATTATTTCGTTTTTTTTTTTTATCAAATTACTAATATGTTTTAAAAATATGTTTAATATATGATTGTATAAAATAAAATTCAGTTATTTTATAAAATAACCCCAACACGACTTGTTGGGAAAAAATGTATATCATATTTTTCATATTAATTTTTTTTAATTTCATTATTTCTTTAATACAAATCAATACTCATAAAAAATATAAAAGAAATTAAAAACTATACTGTACAAACATGAGGTCGGCTATGGGGAGGGAATGAGGGGTGGGGGAGTTGTTGGCCTTTGGTTACAAAGTTATCCTCTAAAATAACGTAAAAATTGAAAGAATTTAATTTTATTTTGAGGAAGTTGTGAGGAGGGGAAGGACGGAGGAGGGCTTGATTGTACCTTCGGCTAAGCTTTTACATAATATAGAGACATATATGTATATTACGCCGAGCGGAGAGTGCGGCTTTTGGAACGATTTTGCGAGTGCATTCGATTGTCGGTGCGTTGAAGAGGCTTTTTAATAGGTGGCGTTCCTAGGGGAGCAGAAATGTAGTAGTTTGTTGAAGGCGTCGGGTGAAGGACTGAAGGGTGAGAAAGAGTTGGTTATGCTTGTGGATTGCTTTTCGAAGCTGCTGGACTGTGCGTCGTAGTTATGGGTAAGTAATATACTTGCTTTCTTGTTTTATTTATTTCTATTGATTGCGCAGTTTGCTGATTTATTTAAAATTAATTATCTTTTGAAAGGACGAGCGTATATATAATTGCGTAATGCGAATTGAGAAATAAATTAATTATACAATTGAAGCTGCGTAATTGACGGAATAGGAAAGAGACATTGAATGGAAGAATTGCAGAAAGTATCAGCTGCTATAAGTAAGAATTATTTTAATAGATAAATGTCGTTGAGAAAAGTCAAGAAATGTCTTAGGATGTGAGTATTTGATTTGCAATTACCGAGCGCCAATAATGAAAAACAATAAGCGCCAGTGCGCAAATCCAGAGACAAAAATTATAAGTATAAACTAAGTAGCTAAGGCCGATATAATATATACAAGTATAAGTACTGTTCATATTCGGCGGTGTAAAAGCTGTAAAATCAGCATACCAGCGCAGCCAAAGGAGCACCGAAAAGAAGGACAGGAGCTGGTCACAGGGAATTCGGGCGATGTAAAGCAGGGCTTTATGGATCGTTAACGTGTCCGATTCTGATTGACGCTCATGCTTATGGGCACAAGAGACAGTGAATTTTTTGGCGCTTTTTTTGACTTTTTTTTCGGCAGGCTTGTATGATGTGCCGCTTCAAAGGTTACAATACGTCGAGTAAGGCAGGTCGATAAATAAACATTCTGCTAATGAGACGTTAATTACAAGCAAGAGCTGCAGCCGACTGCAGGTTTTTATATCGCGTTATTGCAACTTCCAAGCGTTTTATGATTAACTTTGTCTATGTATGTAAGTGTATGTAGCTTACAGATAGTGTAAAAGTTGCCTACGAGAATGGTGTACAATAATCAGTTTGCATTAATAATTACTCCCCCACAAGAAATGGTCATCCGGTCACGATCGTGTTTCGCTGCTGCACTAGCAATACACAATTCTTTTAAAAATAATGAGTAGATTCGTGAAACACATGCAAATATGTTTATAGTAAGTATATGAAGGTTGATACATCAGGTCAAAGAAAAGCAGAAAACGAGAAGAAAAACCTACTACAACTTCTGCAACGCGTTTGACTTACCAAGAGCCAAGTTTTTCTATAGTCAAGCGAAAAGAACAGCTACTTGAAGCAATTGTCCCGACGCTCTTGTATAAATCATCAACAGTAGCATCGAGCATCGGCTAATGAGAGCCAGACAAATGCAACACACACACAATTGTTCTCGCGGCCGATTCAGGTGATTCATGCGCGCCCGGTTAATAAATTAACATGAGAGCGGCTACGGCTCTGGGAGATGAAAAATGCGCAATACGCGTCCTTTGAGCGCAAGCTATTACAGACACGTAAATCCAGGCTGCGAGGAGGTTGCAGTTAACGAGGTTCGCTCGCTGGAGCTGGATATGGAGGAGGCTGACAGTAAAGAGATAGGGGAGTGGACATACTCGGGCTTATTAGCCGAGATTCATCGGTTTCTAACTTATTCATACGCGGCATATGTATGTGAGTTTTTTTTTCAATTTGTAATTATTGAATTGATTAAATTTTTTTCTGGTTGTTTTATTTTTATGTTACAGTACAGTTTAAGCTATAATTATATTTTTGTATTTATGTTAAAAACATGTTGAGGACATCCTGTTTTTTAGGTTCATACAAAGACATAAGTTTATTTAATATGTGTACTGAATAAGAATAAGAATACTGGAAAACGTATATACTTTCAGCCGTATATGTTTTAGAGCATTTCATTACTTTGTAATTGAATCATATGAGCACTGCATTTAATTAAACTTTATTCAGTGCTTGTTTTTACTACTTAAATCAGCATTAATTGAGTTTGGAAACAGTAAAATGGTATAATATACACAGATATATATTAATAAAATATTTATCACAGTGAACAGAAACATTAATAAGTAAAACTACTTGGCTTTATGTTTCCCAATAAAAAAATTTCTTAAAAAAATCCAATCCACAATTCAATAATCCCACATCTATAAATACAATATCAAATTCCTCAAACCACCTCATCAAGAAGATCAATTTTGCAAACCAAAACGAAAACGAGCTCCAGATCGAGCCCCAGCCTCTTGATTCGAAAATTTATATCCCCCTGCCAATCACCCGTAACAATATACCCACTCTCCCCTCGCATTGTTTAACCGCAGCCGGTTATTTAAACCACGCACTCCCGCTATATCTCCGAGCTCGCAGCTTTTTCCCCCTCAGGGCGATGCCTGCCTCATATTTATTGTTGCTATGATTTATGGAATATTAAACAGCGACGCGCGCCAAGAGAGAATGCACATATCCTCAAGTCGACAGTATATAGAAGACGCGCCGACTCGGCAAGATTATTGGCAACTGCGTCGTCCTTCTCTTTGATACGCAAAAGGTACGCGCTGAAGGAAAAAGCAGACAACGCAAGCAAGAGAGAGAGAGGGACGGTTAATGAAAAGGATATACAAGGCGCGATTGATAGCGGCTTATTTATACAGGCGGGGAATGCGCGAGCGCGCGCGCGCTCGGCTCAGAATGAAATACTAGATCCACTTTCGAAAATTTGCATGTTTATGTAAAGCTGGTAGTTTGCCGCGATGATGTATAGCGCGGCTCCGCGTTATTTATGGCAGATCGAGATCGCAACGCGCCGATTGCAACAATGCGGCCTTTCAGCGCCGAATCTCGATATAACGGCTTGAATTTTCGAAATCGGCGCGAAACTTCAAAATTTTTCATAAGATTATACAGACGAAAAACTAAACCCTCAAACATTTTGTTACATCCGACAGCTCGCAATTACCGTTTATCGATAAATCTCGGGATTAATGTAAAGCTTAAAAGCAGGGGATAGCGATCGGGCGAGAGATTTTTAGCTGCCACATCGCACGCGCTTCTCTTTCTTTTGCGCACCTTTCTCCGCGAGCGCTGCAACAATGGCCAAGCAAGCGGCGGCCTCTAATTATCGAGAGACCGCTCACACGCGTCCGGCACTTTAACAGACTGTATATATGCTCTTTCTCTTCCTTCGGCCCTTTCTCTCGCGGCTTTCTTGCGAGCGGGAGCTTTACATGTGCGGCCCTTGCCCCAAATTTAATGCTTTTTAACTTTCGCTAATTTTTTCTGATGATCGGTTCGTGTTAATATACCGTGGGATGCTGCGAGCTGAGTGGGTATTTTTCCTTTTGGTTTGAAGAGGGGTATTCAGATTTAATTCAGTCGTGAGTATGGAGGCGTTTTGAGGCTCCGTGTAACTGTAGCCTAGTAATACGCTATGCGCACCGCTTTTTTGTTCTATTAAATTTGATACGCGCATTTTCAGGAAACGAGATTTCCATTTTAGAGATACGTTTTTTTTTTGTCAGCTCCAAAAGCTGCCGAAGCAAGCGTAACGCGTTTACAGAAGTATCCCATTATTAAAATTCACGCATACTTGGGGCATTCATTCAAGCAAAGACACATCCCTATTCGTACAATTAGCAATTGTGAAGTAAGAGTTTGAAATTAGTATGCGCAACACAGCGCGTCAAGAAAAATCGAGGCTTCCAACAAACTGTCCCATTCGTCCCGCAACTAATAGACCCTCTAGCCGCGAAGAAAAAGCTCTCAATCTAGTCAAACGGAAAGCTATAGACTGAAACCAGGGGTGGGCCGCATAGTCACACGCACGTGGACACGTCTAGAAGGGGGGGAAGCAGTCCTTTGGAAGACGGCATTCAGGGCGTATTACGTTGCAAGTTAGGTTCCTCGGCTGGCTCGCTACTATTTCTGCCTTCTATTCAGCGGCCCTCGAGGGCCAAACTCTCTCGACGAGTTGCGTTATTAGTGGAGATGTTTTTATTAGCGGTTTGTATTACGAGGCAGATGTTTGGGCGCAAGCCGCGCGACAATGCCTACAAGGGGGACTATTGTCCTGCGGAGATAATAAAAGAGATTATGTCCTTTCCTGTGTGCGCGTAGTCGTAGAAAGGACGCAGCGCCGGGGTAATTTTAAACGAATTCCGAAACTGGTTTAAAAAAAGAAAATCGAATGGGAGAAGCGCTCGATTTTCGGTCATTGGATCGCTCGGGCTACGGGAGGTCCGCAGCGGAACGGAATATCTAGTTTTCTCGGTGAAAAGACGAGTCTATGCGATGTGGTTCTTCAATGAAAGTTTAAAGTGGGTGGATGGTAACGTGTCCGTTCTTATATATACCTGCGCGAGCCGAGACGAACGAGACGTTCTGAGATGTATATATCGATCGCTGTGAGATGCTTCTGTTACAACTGGAAGAAATGGAATAGTTTCGGACGCGCTATTTTTTTTTTTTTTTCTAGGCTTTCTCAGTATCGATTTCCTTGGCGAGTATGTGTGAATACGCTTTCGAATAGTGACTGAGGGCTACTTTACAAAACTTTTTAAAACTTATTGTTTCGCGAAATGTATTCTTTATTTATTTTTTTTTTTGCCTCTATATTAGCGTGTCGGGTAGGATATCTGTTTTGAATGCAAGGTCGCGCATAAACATGTTATTCAGGCTATTGCCTATAGGCTTTATAGAAGGTTTCTAAAGAGAACAAGGAAGGGACATAAAAGCACCCTTATAGAGGCCGGCAGCCCTCTTGCATATAAAGTCATAAGCGTGAAAATATTACACGACATTCTTTCCTCGTTAACTCAGTCCACCCCATTCAGCGTGTTACTACAATGTTTTAAGATTTTATTTTAATTTCTTTATCAATCCTGATCTATGATTTCTTACGGTGCTTCAAAGTATCAACCAGAATAACCCGGCTATTAAATAATTCATCTATCCTCATGTACCGAAGCGCCCGCAAGAACAGAGCCAATAATAATTGAATTATTCAAGTGGACGCGCGCGGCAAAAACTGTAAATACCCCCATACCTATAACGAATGCATATAAAAAAAGCAGGGCTCTAAAGTTGTAATAAAGCCTCGGAAATTCAACTGTTAAGCTTTTTACAAGCTCAGATGTGTAAGGGATATCTTACAATGGATTCACATACACAGAGACACAGCATATAAAGTCAAAGAGCGCGCGCGTGCTTTTATGTCGTGTTATACCTGTCGGCCGAGCTGCGGAACGTTACGCAACATCCTCCGATTTTCATTGTCCGGCGTCGTCACGAATTATACATTCATTTCAATTTATGACGCTCTATGATTTACATTCTTTCGCTCGCTCTCTCCCTCTCTTTAGAGATTTCATTTGACAAAAGGTCAAGCGTATATATAGTGTCTCTATTCGAACGAGAGGGAAACAGACGGAGAGCTCTCGTTGCACGCTAACTATATTTTATACAGTCGAGTCGTGCATATGTAGTTTATTACCTGCTGCTGGTCATGCTTTGCTGGCTTTTGAAATTACACCATTCTGTATCAGAGTACTTTATAATTTTTCGAAAGAGATTTGTATTTATACACTTGCGTCAAAGTGTAGGGAGTAATTTTTAAAAAAACTGGAAATATAAAAAAGCGAAGAGAAAAATATTAGTAAAGCGCCGCAAAGTTTGTCGTTTGGAGACAGAAAAGAGAGCCGGGGGTGGATCCGTCGTTATGCATTTAGCTCTCCCTTTTCACTCCGGCTACTCGCGCGGTTCGCGGTCAGCCAGACATGATTCCTGTCGTTTGTCTCCAGTTCGTTCCGATTCGACGAAAGCAAAGCGCGCGCGCGCGCGGCTATTGTCCCCGCGAGAGTGCTGCTTTTCTTCCCTCTCTCTCTGCGCATCCTCCTTTTTTCAACTTCAATCCGAAATAATGAGAATTCGTTTCCTTTTTTATTTAGTACGGTGAGCGGTGCTGTCTGCACTCTAAACTCAAAAGTGAGATAGTTTTTAAGTATTAATATCGGTACAATATTGTTACAATATTACTACAATATTATTACAATATTATGACAATATTGTTACAATATTGATACATCAATATTAATGTAATATTGTTACAATATTACAGCAATATTATTACAATATTTACAATATTAATATAATATTTTTACAATATTGACACAATATGGAAAACAAATTAACGCAACATTTTGTATAATGCTTCTGAAATATAGCTAAAACATTGGAGCTATTTTGCTACAATTTTACTACAATACTAATAAAAATGTAGGTTTTGATGTTTTTACTTCCAGATTTCGCACTTTTGGGCTTAAAGCGTATACGCTGTGGTTCTTATTTATTCGTAAATGATTTATACTGATAATTATTGGGACATCATTCGTCAATAAATTACTTTTTCTTTTTTGCAGGCTTATATAGATATACCATTAGATTTATCAACTTTCGAGTTATCTAATTATTTAACCGCGCTGTAATTAAAAAAAAAGAAACTGACAAAGGCACTTTGTTAACATCGTTCCAATGGAACCAGACTGATCCACATAATATATGTAATATACAATTACTCCAGTCCCCCATGCAACTATCGAACCCCAGTTATTATAACAAGCGCAAATTGCGCAACAGGCAAACTACATCGATCATCAGGTGTGTCCCACATTGTCTCCGCCACCCACGCAACTCTCGCTCTCAAAAATCCAAAAACCACACTAACACACTCGCACCTCCTTGCAACAGCTAACCCACACAACCCACAGTATATCAAACTCTCGAATTCACAAAAGTCAATATCGACTACACGAGCCATCGCATCGAAGGGATCGTTTCATACACACAGAGCAAGCCAGGCGCATATCGGTTCCCATAGATCGATTGCTCGCGATAAACCTGTGCGCCCAAATGCGGCAGGAAGTCATTTCTCGTTCATCGTACCTAGAGACAGACTGCGGGGGGAATTGTGAGAGTGGGGTCCCATGCGCACGCGCGCATATCGAGAGCCCAGATCAGGGGTGTGACGTTTAACGAGCGACCTGTTGAAGAGTTTACGATGATTCCGAGACAAAAGGACGTTTTCGGTGCGCAAAGAGAGTTTCCTGCAAGCGCACAATGGAGAGATCCTTGCGCCAGATTAATTAGCCAGCCTGATGCCTGGACAATGGGATAAACGGGCGAATCGCGCAAGCCGATTTGAGAGAAGGAGAGCCGATTTCTGGAGTTGCGAATCGATAATTTGATCGGTTGCGCCGCTGATAAGCGACCTTCGGATGGGTTTGGGATGTGGCCAATTAAGCGATTGACTGTTGAGCTCTCGGGGCTATTTTTTGTATAATGGATCGAGAAATTCTATATTTAGGCCCGAGCGGAGAAAAATAAATATCAGCGTGTCTTAAAGCCTAATGAAATTCTCATCAAATTGACAGACGCTAGAGGCAAACGTATAATTTAATCGGTGGTGAAGCTAAGCTAAAGCATCATTTATCCGACGCCAAAAATCGAAGCTCCGACAACCAAAAAAAAAATAAAAAAAGATCGGCATTCATAACCCACTGGAGGAAGCTGATCGAAGAGAAGAG
This sequence comes from Eupelmus urozonus, assembly GCA_900480035.1. Classification (NCBI taxonomy): domain Eukaryota; kingdom Metazoa; phylum Arthropoda; class Insecta; order Hymenoptera; family Eupelmidae; genus Eupelmus; species Eupelmus urozonus. Next base: position 8,454 of record UELX01004529.1, read on the forward strand.
AGCGAAAGGACGCTGAAAAAACGCGTAACTCTAGTGTCCCACAGAAAAGAAACGATCGCCTAAATCGCAATCCCGCACTCCAAACAGCTATTAATCAGCCATCATTAAACACACGCACAATTATAAAAGCATACTTGTCCCCGGTGTTTAGGGCCACTCTGCGCTCGTACGTTCTGTTATACAAGTGTGTATAGCGGCAGGTAGCCTGTCGACTTGTGTGGCGCTCATCCTCGATTAGGTTATTTTTCGATATAAATAACGGTACCAGCGCTCTCCTCCTTTTTGTCGGTGGCGAGAGCGACTATACCTGCTCTTTTTCCCGTTTCTCTCTTTTTCGCGCTGTGTTTAATAGAGTTGAGCGGGCGCGAGATGAGGTGGGCATTGTTGGCCGCGCGAGCGACAATGGCTTTTTGACATTGAGCGCGATAAGATATGCAAAAAGCGAGGAGAGCAGGCGGCGAGTGTAGCTGAGTCTTGCTGCTCGGATGTTATTCATAGAACCGTGAATTTCTTGCACTTTTACAATTTTTTTTTTTTTTCTGGGACTGTGCTGAGTGCAACGCGAGGTTGCACCTGAGAAACAATGTGATGTAAAAAGAGGACGATTTACAGTAATATGGAAAAGATTTTCGGAAGTGATTCGAGTTTTATAAATAATTGTTCTTATTACTTGTGCTGCTATTTTTAATTTCTGAAGGAATTCGAGTATAAAAATAAGTCCGACTTTCATCCGATAAAGCCCAGCGGCGAAAAGAAAATTCGGCCAGGTATAAAAGAAGGTACAATTTAATTAGCGAACGAGGCACGCGCGAGGATTAAAGAAGCAAAAACGAGGCAGAAAGGAGGCTCTAGCATTTCTAAACCGATGCTCTCCCCCTCGAGCGCGCATAAATATTCATCATTATTTCTGCGCTCGATCCGCACAAGCCCGCCACCTAAGAAGCTATTACGGGCTGTCATAAAAAAGAGCTCGAAAACTCGCGGCCGAACGAGCCTCAGCGAGCTAAGAAGGCGCGAAATTCGAATTCGAAAGCATCTGGGGGCCCTATACAGAGTGGAGCTCGTTACGAGTGCATATATCATTGGTCCTTCGTAAATAGAGACGCGCGCGCGAGCGCGAGAACGGCTGTAAAGAGGCTGGCGGAGAGTTTGCAAAAAGGCAGGCGAGAAGCCGAAAGGACGAGCATAGGTAGCCTCTCTTTCTCTCTCTCCTGCCTCTGGAGATCCAGAAAAAAAGAGCGCACGCATCAGAGAGCAAGAGAATGGAGAGGAGTGAAAGAATGAAAAGAAGGAAAGAAAAAGGGAGCGATAGAGAGAGAGAGAGAGGGAAGGTAAAAAGAAAAAGCGCTATGCGCGCGGGAGAGAGAGAGAGAGTGAGAGAGAGAGAGAGAGCAGCTCTCCGGTAAGATCGTAGAGGTATATACACACGGCATCTAAGAGAGGAGGCTGGGACCCGATCCCAAAGGTAGGAGCGCGCGCGCCAGCCAGCCAGCCAGCGAGCGAGCGAGAGAGAGAGAGAAAGAGAGAGAGAGAGAGAGCAAAGCAGGCACCTTGGTCGGTGTGTAAGGCCAGTCCATCGCGGGCCCTCCTCTCGTTCGTGCGCGAGCGCCAGTCTCTCTCTCTTTCTCTCTCTCTCGCACCGTGGCTTATATTATATATATAGAGGCACGCACTTTCCGGTCTCTTCCGCGAGTGCGCGCGCGGGGCCGCGGCAACCTGCCCATGTGGGGCATTAGCGGGCTCAGTTGCCGATGGGAGCTCCTTGATGGATAAGCTCTGCAGCGCCGATCCCGAGAGCCGGACCAACAGATTCAAGGATTCTGGAGGCTGCAGCTCTTTTCTCGGCTACAAAAGCCGAGCTGACATTCGACCTGTCCTCCGATCTTACTCTGAACAAAGTAAAAGTCAATCAGTGTCTACATACATCATCAAATCGTTATCGTATGGTCCAGCAAGGAAGCAAGAAAGATAGCCGGCAGAGGAGGAAGCGATGACGAGTGATAAAAGGGAAGAGGGCGAACAAGTGTCAGATCGAGCTCGGCGCCGGCGGCGGCAGCAGCTCAGCGCTCGGGGCCAGAGAAAATCCTGAGCAGTGCAAACACGCGAGCCGCAGGTGGCTAAGCACGACGATAAGCTAAAGTATACAAGCACCGCTCGACACTGACCTGATAGTGTCTTAAGGCTAGACGCTCCGATTGTGATACACTTTAATATATACGTAAACGTATGCCTATAAATTTGAATATCGCGCGGCAAGTGCTGGATTAATCAAGTCGCCAGTGTAGTTTATATACGAGCCGAGAGTGCAGAGAAGTGATAGAGGTGATAAAGAAAGGAAAAGCCGAAAGGAGAGAATAAGCTTAGCGGCGTGTGGCAGAGGGCCTTAGGGAGCAAATGAAAAGCGACGGCCCGTAGATAAGCCGCTTGGTGCGCTGTCCGTCTCAATTAGCGCTATCTAAGCCGGGGGGGCCCCGTTGGGCCTTTTAACGGTATGTATATAGGCTCATCAACCGGTTGTCGGGCGATTCTTTCTCGCGGATAGGCGGCAACCCGAGACGGGATATAAATTCGCGAGCGGCAGCCGAAAGGCCCCAGCCCTTCCGGCTCGCTTCCCAAGAAACGGACACCGGAGGAAGTCACCTGTCGGATTCGAGATTCCAGAGCGAGCCTTGTGAGCTATGGAAAAAGTCAGCTGCCGGCTGTTTGGCTGGATAGTGGCGAGTGGATAATTCGGCTTGATTTTCCGAAGATTTTTCCGGATAGTGTGATATTTATATATGTTGGAGTGGATGTAGTGCGGCACTGTGGGAGCCGGGTTTGGAGATCGGAGATATCGAAGCGAGAAAAAAGAAACACACATGTGGTGCTTGTGATGTAAGAGATGCGTCGCGGCGACATCGCGGTGACCGCGATAGCCCTACTCATACTCGGGCAGATCCAGGGGCCGAGGCAGTCCAGGTGAGAATTATGGGTCAATTAAGGGGGGATGACGTTTTACTGATTTATGTATACCTCTTTGCTTTAACTAAGACTTTTCATTTGGCTTTATTACTATATAGATTGCTTTTTGTCGCTTGTTTTTTAACGTCCTGAAATTTAACAATAATTCCACAAAACGAAATTTCAAAATTCGACAGTAAAAAGAAAAATTCGCAACCGCAGCGCAATTCCCAGGCGCTAAAAACGGCAGAGTTATAAAAGTGCGGCGGGCGCGCACTCGGAGCAGCCTCTTGGCGCCTCCGCCTCGCGTGCTCGCTCGCAGCCGCAGATAAAAGATGCACTTCCGTTTTACGACTTGGCCTCCTGCGCCTCGCGGCCTTAAACGGTTATTATTATTCCCTTAAGTTCCGGATCGGCACCGGTATGAATGCCAATCCGGAGCGCCTCGTATATATATTTTTCTCACGTGCGCAAAGCGCGCAGCATCCCTGCACGGAAGCCGCCGGCCAATTACGTCTTTCTACACATTGACAAAGAGAAAGATCGTTTTTTGTGTGCGTGTGTGCGTCGCGCCGATCGGCCGGATGGGAAAGGACCACCTTGGACTCGATATTCGATTTCGAGAGAAAGAGAGAGATGTTGCCCTGTAGGGGAAATCCGACCTCTTGAAGGTAGAGCTGTGTATGTGGAGGGATCGGCTGGAACGATCCGCGAGGAATAGACGTGGATTCTCGATTTTTTAATCTATCGTGCAGGTTCATGGTAGATACGCTGGTTGCAGCTTTGATTTTGTAGAATGTATGTGCTGGTAAGGGGAGGTTTATGGTAATGTGAATTATTGCCAGGAGAAAATTGTATACATTCAAAATTGTATAGGATTTCAAAGTAGATTATTTTCAAAAAACGTAAATGCATCTTCCTTTGTAACTTTAGCAGGAAACTTTCTCAAAAGTTAATAGATACATGACTAAATAAAAAGAAAACTTTGAACGCAATAAAAGATAAAGATTAATACTACAAGATTCTCATAATCTCGTCTCGTAACGCTGGACGCAAAAACCTCAGAAATTAAAAAAAAAAAACAATTTCAACAAGACACAGGAATCTGCGTGTATATCGCTAATTACAATCCCACTCTATAATTACCAGGCTACCCATAAACCCGCTTATCGCTCAGAGCCGATCAAACAATGAATCGAGCCAGCCCCAATAAAAACCAACTCCAGACACATATCCTGCTCTTTAACCAAGCCTCCAACCCATACCAGCATAAAACCAGCCCCCCTAGTTTCCCTTAACCTTCCCAACGCGAGAAACACCGACGTCGCCAAAAACAATACGAAAAACGAACCAGCCCCGTCCCACCCAACCCCCAAGCTTAACAACCACCTCTCCGGCAAAATTAATCCAACAGCTCACTCCTAGCGTCTAGTTCCCGCCTTACCGGACCACCGGCTTCAAGTCGCGCTGCACGCGCTAGACAATTGAACGCGAGAGAGCCGGCTCGTGTAACATCGGCGCGTGCCCAACTCCCGTCACGCCTCGTCACTGTCAATTCGCACAATCGGCGGGCCTCGAATCCCCGCTTGTAAGCCGGCGAAACGAGCTTGTACTTACGGCTGCGCTGGAGAAAATAATCAAGAGACGCGTGCCTTGCAACTGGCTACAATGAGAGCTCGCTGCGCGGAGGGAGGCTGCTGGCTCTGGCTTAAGCGAGTGGTTTCTATTATACGAGGCGACGAGTTGCCGGCGATCGGTGCGTGTCCTCGCCTTGTTTTGCGACAATGCTTTAAAAGTCGGGAGGCCCGCTTGTTGTGGGCGTTTGTGAGCTGTGCTTTGCCAATATGGATTTAATACTGCTCGCGAGTTGAGCGGTTCTTGCTAAAAATCGGTACTAATCAAAGTATTAAATGCGCAAGTGTGTTTCTGTCGTTAAAATATTTTGAAGTGTGCAAAAATTTGACTATGTCATTAAATGGGAGCTACACACTTATGTGTTTAATTTAAGACACTTGGATTTAGGCAGAGTCAAAGCTTTAATTATTTAGTACACAAAGCGATTTAGCACTTGTCTCCCAAGCGCGAAGAAAATAATTGCCCGGTTCACCGGAACCGATAACTAAATCTCTATGATATACGCAAACTGCAGTATTAACGAAAAGCAAGCAAATAGAAAGTGCATTTCTCGAAAAGTTGAAAAAGCTCTGACGCGATCGCGACTCTATTTACAACTCATTAATTACCCTCCGCTTAATTCGACATTAATCATTGTCAGATATCATTAGCCGGTAAACTTAGTATACACGTACGCGCGAGCGACGGTCCATTAAACCGGCATTGATTACGCTCCGCTCAAAGATATATACACGGAGCAATACAGCGCAAAACTGGAAGAAAGAAATCAATCGAATATTTTTCCCTTACAGCTCGCTCCACCAAACTCGTTCTCCGCTTCGGAAATTCACATGCATAAATCGGCCGGCAAAAATCGGTATATATAAACTCGGCATCCTTTCTTGCTCGTTACATTTATAAATTTCGCGCTATCCCCACCCCGCGGGCTCACCAAGTTAGCAACTCTGATTTATATCGATCGATCGGAATCGATATCGCCTAGGCGCCGCGCTGCCGAGCAACTCGTTATGTATACCGATCTCCTTTCTTTTTCTTCGCGCGATGATAAAAAAAAGACGAAAGTCGAGCGAGGTGTGAATAAATTTTGAGGGCTACGGTAGCCGGTGCGACAGCGGCGCGCAAATCATCGCTCGAAAGCCAAGTGGCAACTCGTTTTAAATGCTCTCAGGCTGTTTGTTTTGCGCTTCTAGAGGTGTATACGTGAGTTTGATATCGGGATCGACTAAGCGTCGACACGTCTATTAAAGCTCGCGACGCTGGAAGGGCTCGTAAATTCCTAAGCTAATTAAATCGGGACAGCCGCGAGTTTTTCTCGCTTTTTTTACTCTCGCGCGCTTCGGCTTTTATTTGGAGGACTCGCGGCGAGTTTGCGCGCTCTGCAGCGGGGAAAAAGAAGGGAAAAATTCGCGGCCTGTTAAATAAGCATTAATCAAAACGTGTCTCCGGCTGTTTGTTTTATCGGCGCGGCTTATAATTTTGTCAGAATTTAATTTTCTCTCCGAGTGTAGCCTTTTTTCACCGGCTGATGAATTTACGAGCTGCAATGTCAAATAAATAACGTTACGCGCCTGTAATGCTTTCCGCTATCTTACCAGCTCTATAAGGGGCGTGTAGTTTTTTGTTCAAGAAATTTTCGAAATCGAATTAAAAAGGACGACGGGAATATTTAGCTGTATACGCGGAGCGACTCGGCCTGTCGCTAGAATTTTCGGCCTTAAATCAGCGGCCGAGATAACGAGCCGCGCGATAAAGCGAAACTTTCACTCTATAACTTATAAATAGCCAGAAACACGCCCGCTTAATCATTCCATCCTGGGCGCGCAAATACTTACCTACCGAAACGACTAACCATCCGCTAATCAATTGTACCTCGGCCACATTTCTCTCTCCTATACATAGCAAACGGAGAAAAAAACGAAGCCCCGGTATTCGTAAATACGCGCAAACATGGCAGCCTTAAATAAAGTATCGCCGCTACAATAAAGCCCCCTAATACCTCCCGCTGCGCTGGCAACGCTAAAGCGTCTTCATCGGCGTGCGCGCGAGCGAGCTCCTCTACGGTAGCGCGCGCATTTATTAAAGACAGCCTTTCCTTTCTCCCCCCAGGCCGGCTTTGCTGCAGGGGTAATTGCATCGGCTGGGCTCGCCTGGGAGTAATGAGCACGATTACAATGATAATTTAAGAAATTCTTGCGAGCGGTTGCTGCTTACGGAGCGGGTCCTCGATCGCGGCTTTCATTAATATAGCCGATTGTGCGTGTGTATACGCGAGTTTTTCTGCTGAGCGAGAGGTGGAGAGGAGGTTGGGGGAGAGGGAGGGAAGATGGAGGATCGGGGTGGGATCTTTAATGTGGTATGATGCATTGAATATTGCTGGGCTTTGATTTTTTTTACTTTTTCTTCTTTTTTTCGCTTAAGGGGGAGATTTATGTTTATTGAAACGAAGTGCGGTAGGCGCAATTATTTAATGTTTTCTGTTTTTTGATTGCTTTTGCTTTTACACATACACGAAGTAATTACTGCTGAAGATTAACTTTAGTTAATAATAATAAACACACAAAGGTACGATCGTCGCTAGTTATTATTTCTTCAGTTTTTCACGCCAAAGGTAAACACAGTAGTTGGGATATAAATAATAAGTATTCTCGAAAATCAATTTGCCTATTTTAGTATTAAAGAAGCTGCCTTCCCGCAAGTAATAAAGATCAAGACAATCGCTTCCGTTTATCCCGCTTAGCCTTTCCAACAAAACTTGAGAAAGTCTCAGGACGAGCAAACACTCGCGGCTCGTTCAATTCAACCGCGTCTACATAAATCAACTTGCAACACACAGAAAAAGAGTGAGAGAGAGAGTGCGATAAAAAAACGCTACGCTCGCGCAAAACACTTAGGCAGTCCGCGAGTACTAGCCCCGCTGCAACAAAGCCCGAGTATTAAACAATGCCCCGGCGAAGATAGAGTCTTCAGGGAAAAGCTCGGCGCAAATAACTCTTTTTTTCCATTCTATCGCAAATAACGCGCGCCGCGGGAGAGCTGCACTTTTTTTCGGAGCGCAGTTTCCGGAGGACGATATTGCAGAAAGCTCCTAGCGGCTTGTTAGCCGTCAGCTCAGCTCGTAAATCGCGCGGTAGCCTCAAGAAAATCGCTCGCCGATACGCGACTCGGAAGCGCTTTTAACATTGGAAGGTTATGCGCCTGGCACGCGCGTGAGTGGAGGTAACCGGGAAAACGCGTTTCGTCTTTTATTTATAAAGTCGCGGGCTTTTTTATGAGATTGAGATTGTAAGAGGCGAGTAGTTATCCCGTAATCTGAGGCTACTCATAACCCGGTTAGCTCGCTGGAAGTGGCTCGCTCTGCGAGGATGACACCTTTGTTCTAGGAAAGTTTCGGCCTGGTTTGGCTGTGTTTGTTCTTTTTTTCTTTAGTGAGGAAGCGGCTAATGTATTTGTCGCGGAACGTAACAATGGAATAACGCTTTTATTAATAGATATCTTTGAGAGGATCTGTAAAATATCAAAAATACTTAAATTTCTACTTTTACAAATTTATGTATATGTTTTATACTATAGCTTATATCTTTCTTATAAATCATACACCTGCAATATTGTATATAAATTTCTAATAAATTTTTGCTTTGGAAATTTTTTCTAACATGAGATCTATCTTAAGATCTCGCCTAATTTCTTATGTGAACACTTGGAAAAATTTATCTTGAAAATTTTCGAAACGAAAATTTATTTGAATTTTATACATAATATTGCATTTAGATGTCTTACTGGAAAGGTGAGAGCTTTATAATACTTATAAACGACTGAAGAAGTTGAAATTTAAGTATAATTTTGACATTTTAACAGGTTTTTAAGCCACATGAGATTTTGGCGCGAAATCTCAACCGAGATCTCGTCCGAGATTTTTTTTAGTATGAATGACAGCCGCATTAATTATACTTAAAATTTTTCACGCAATCCGGAAATCGTCGGCATTCTCTCCGCTGGAGAAGCTTGTAAAAAGGCGATGAAAGCGTGAGTTGTCCATGACGTATCCAAAACTTGCTGGACGCAGCCGCGTATCCAGCATACACACTCCTCCGCCAAACCCCAAAGAACAGACAAAACTCCATGAAGCAGCCACATACACTCCTCGAGAGAGATAAGCATCGAAGAGAAACGCGGCGGCGCGCGGTGTGGGAACCAATTCCCGGGCCCCGTGTTACGCCGCGTCGTTACATATGTAGCAGTTTGCGAGAGAGAGAGAGAGCCGGTGGCCGGCCGAGAGCAAGAATCGAAGAATCGCTCGCTCGGCGCAAAAAACCAGCAAAAGAAGGAATATACGTAAGGGGGGGGGGGGCGGGGGGGGGTTGAGCACGTGTATAAT
>UELX01004530.1:0-17402 GCA_900480035.1 Eupelmus urozonus
GGGTCAGTGCTGTGTCCTCCCTCTACGCAACGTAGAAGCCTCACCGAGGGATTACAGTCCCAGCGACTGGCACCGAGAAATCCTCGACACCACTCGCAGTTACGAGCGCCCCGACTTCTTTCGCCTGAAACCCTGCTTGGAGCAGGAGGACGTCGACCGCTCAGCTTATCGCTCTGTAGCGAAACCCCCGAGCGTCCTTCCTTGCGACAAGTAGAATACCAAATCGATTGTATGGAGAAGCGATTAGATCTCTATTGTATTTAGCGAGTGCAACTAGACCAGACATTTCGTTCGCTGTCAACGTTCTCAGCAGACATCAGGTCAACCCAACGGCGTTCGAATGGAACATGGTGAAAAGAGTTTTTCAACATTTCAAGCTTTAATGGATAAGTTACTCTGTGGCCTGCAGGGCAAAGAACTTTTTGTATATATGGATGATATTGTAGTATATGCTTCTTCCTTAGAAGAGCAGAAGCAAAAACTTATTAAGTTATTTGGTCGATTGAAAACTGCCGATTTAATCCTGCAGCCCGACAAGTGCCTCTTTTTGCGCAAGGAAGTTGCTTACCTTGGTCATATTATTTCAGAAAATGGTGTAAAACCGAATCCCAAGAAAAAAGAAGCCATGTCTAAATTCCTACAACCGCGTACCCCGAAAAACATTAAGCAATTTTTAGGATTAACCGGGTATTATCGAAGATTTATTCTAAATTTTTCGAAAATTGCCGTCCCTTTAACTTCATTATTAAAGAAAGGAAGTACATTCGCCTGGGGAAAATCACAGGAACAAGCCTTTGAGAATTTAAAAAATATTGATGAAACAAGAAGACTCTGTTGATCTCCACGAACTATCCAATTTATTAAAATTTTACCGACGTTTTGGACGTGTTAAAGTGCGCCCCTTCTCAAGGCTATACAGAAAATTCAACAACATGTTTATTATATAAGAATATATGATGAACATCATAAGTTGAACGGAAGGATTTTAGTACAAAAATCTTACCAGTTGATTAGTAAACTGGAGTGTCTACGGAGTCACATTGTCGATGTGTTTTTTTACTGACCAAGAAATGGTCGTAGTCGAGTATCCTCGCCAGTCGAAAATCATCGCACTCTCTCCCTCGTATATTGTCGCTTAGTGTCTTTTAAAAAAATATTGAAAAATCGCGTAGTTTGTAACAAATTTATGTTATAATAACTGGTCCCGAAATTCTGCCTAGAATCTGGTCAGTTTTCTACCAGGGTAAAAATACAAATTTAAATAGTCACTAGACTATTGATAATATTATTGAAGTATTGTTGTTAAAATAATGTCGCCTTTACTTGGCGCTTTTTAATTTAATTTTACTGATATGAGATATATGGCTAAAGTAACATATCGAATCGATTTGCCATAAAATACAAGCAAAGTAGCGCGTGTGAAATGCACAAATACATTCACTGAGTCAACTGGCGGTTTTCTTTTATAATCAAAAATTTTTTAATTTTATTTAACGAATTAAATACGTTTATATTATTCGAAATAATTTTAAAAGGAAAAGAACAGAATTATTAAGGAAAAGTTTACCAAACTAAACGTTCGAAATCAATAGCTGTTGCCGTGGGGCGCGAATCCGTTGGTAGTAAAAATAAACACTAAAATCTACTGAACTGCAGCAATACTCTGAAAGAAATTATATAGTAAATTTTACTATTTTTAATTATAAGGACTATAATTAATTTAATTGTATATAATTATAGGTATGTACTTCAAGTGCAACATTTTTTAATGTATTAGCTACTTATCTACAGTTTTTATATACATACATTTTTCGATGTAAAAAAAGAATCTGTATTTATAAATCGAGTAAATAGGGGCATAATACAAAGAAAATGAGCTATACTCCCATTTTACTGTTAAATATAGTAATTTAACTATTAGGAAAAAATAAAACTAGGTAAAATTGCACATATCAAATATCTTCTATTTATAATTACGCTTTTAACATAGGCATTAAAGCAAAAATTAAAATAATTGTATGTGGCCAATTCTTGATAGTTGAACAAGTGCTTAATTTTGAGCAAACTTTTCTAATTTTATAGTATAGTAAAAGTTTGAATTTCATTTTAACTTTTTAACTTATTATTTTCCAAATATATATTACTCTTAAAATTTGTGTAGCTATAAATAAATGTGTAAATTTGAAATGCTGTATTAGAATAAAATTTTCATTCTTTTTCTCTCAGCTTAAAAAAAAATAATCATAAAGTACGTAACTTAGCCCTATTCTCAAATATGTCATTCTTCCCTATCCATGTATAATTGTAATCGCATAAGGTACTAATACAGTATACTGTAGCATCAAAAGAAATAACATATGAATTAAAAGAGTGTGTACTGGCAAATGGGCTTAAAATTAATCTTATTAAAAATTAATTCAATAAATTGCTTCCGTAAATATAAGTATAACAATAATTTAGAAAATATAAATTTTATTCAGAGTAAAGTTATAAAAATTAGAAGTATGTTTTCTAAACGACTTACATAGCTTAGTTGCACGTTGCTTTACATTACATTACAATTCGTAAATAAAGTGTCACATGTTAGAACAACACGAAATTCAAAATTGTTGCATAGATATATATCATTATGCGATAAAGAATTAGAAATTTGCATGTCGTGCGAGTATTCAAAAAATAAAAAAATATGTACTCATAACATTAATTTTATCGAATAGTGCTTTGTTGATTAGTATCATAAAAAAGTTGAAAAATAAAGTAAATTACATAACTGGTTTACAATATATACACGTGTTCAAAGCATACGATGGATTCTATAAAAGTATACGAAATACGAATATGGTAAAATAATTAAAATACTCGTGTATAATTATTTTGATAAGATGTGATAAAAAATGTGCAGGTATCTTTAGACAATCAAGGCAGAGAAGCATCATTCAAGAAATAACAAAACATTTAAATTAAAAACGATATTTGCAGATCTCAAATGACAAACATAAACGCAAACGCCATTGAGCAAAAATTCTGGCTAAAAGTTCGAAAGGGCAAATATTCAGTGAAGCCATCAGCGGGTAATCGAGGGCGCGGATCGAGCAGCGTAAATCTTAGCTCAGCATGGCTTGAGGCCTTAAAGGGCCGAGCCATACGGGGTAAGCTTATACGGCGCGCATTATCAGATGTTCTCGCAGCGAGCGAGCGAGCGGCTGAGATAAAAAAAGGCGCCGTGCCGTGCGCTCAACGCTCTGATAGCCGCGCGCGAGCGAGAGAGAGAAAGAGAGAGAGAGAGCGGGCGATTTATGCTTCTGGCGTGATGCAAAATTTATGGCTTTATATGCGCACGTCGCTCTCCCTCCACATCCCAGCTTTTTTCATTTTATACAATTTCATACGGCAAAGGACTTTGCCTTTTTTTCACTCTAAAAGCTAAATAAAGACTTATCTCTTGTTTTCTAGAGGCGCCCTATACCACCTATACGTAAGCGGACCGCGGGACTTTAAATAATGAATTACGCCCGGCTTGACGTTAGCTCGCTGCATGAGTATTATAAGGCTAAATGCCGCTTTATAACGTTTATGTGTCTTTTATATACATATATATATATGTGCAGTATGTATATATAGCCGCGCGGAGCGGATCGATGAATATTCATAATGCCGGTGTATAATGCACTTTTGCGCTAGACAGTTTCAGGCTTGTCAAGCTTTATGAATTATTAATCTGCCTTTGTGCGATTAATGAATATTCGAGGAAAACGATGAAACCGGGAATAGAGCAGAAGTGAAATTCGCAAACTGAGAAAAGAATAGGGCGTGGAGATGATTCGTGACAGGACAATGCTTGGCGATAAACCTGATTAAGACATTAAGTTTTCTCAACTTTCCGCTGCGCATGTACAACTTTATTCGGAAGTTTATAAGTATGTAGGAAGTGGCATGATTTGTGGTTATTTTATATGGAATCAGTTATATAGGGGTGTGTATTCTTAAATATTTTATTTACTTATGTTTGTACTTTGATATGTTGATTTTAGAAAAGTTTTTTTATGTAGAGATTGTTAATGTTGGAAACGAAGTAAAATGTAAAGCATGCTGCCGTTGTTGAGATATTATTTATAATTCATAACAATTTTGTTTAATTGTTGGATAATTTAGATGGCATGTAGCAAGTGTGAATATATTAATACAAAATTTATTCTGCGTGCTTCAGAATTTTATGTCAATTATAATACTATCTTACCTTTCGCAGAGTTAGTGTAATGATCTTTTCTTATTTGATGAAAAGTTGAACGTTTTCACATCTACTTGAAGCACAAAATGTATGATTTAAAGAGAGAACGCAGTTAGTTTTCTCATTCAACACTCATCCTGAAAGCAACGTTGCACACAGCCACTACATGACCCGCGCTGCTCCCACCACACCAAGCATAACAACAACAAAATAAAATCCCTCCAACAAGCAACAGCACGTCAAGCCATCAGCTCAAGGTGTCGATGCCCGACGAAAGAAAAGAAGCCGACACACACACAGAGAGACAGTAAAGCATGAGTCAGCCAGGCGCGAAGGTGCGCAGGAGGCTCGTCCTGCGCTCTCTCTCTCGTCGAGCGTGTCATCGGGCCTCGCGGAGAGGCCTGATGGGCTCTCTCTCAGGCTTACGTGCGTGATCGCCGCCTGCGCGCGAAGAGCGACGCATCACGCATATCGCCAGTATAGCACGACAAGGTCGTTGCTGCACCACGACGCCTTCGCCTTTATTCACTTTCTCCGCTAGCGCAGCTGATTATATAGCTGTGCTTCTTTCTTGCAGGGCCCGCTATTTCCCCTCGCATAATCACGCGCCGCGCACAAGCCTTTTTTTTCATTGCTGCGCGCACCTAGAGTAGATATCGCCGATCGAGCCAACCTTTCCTTTAAATAAGCTTCTGAATAAACTTTGTTGACTTGTATATATACGCAGGCAGCCGCGCGCGCGCGTCAATTAATATCAGATTACAGAGTAAAACGTAACCGGCGCGAGTAAATCAAACGGATACACACAGACATGGCAAAAAGATTATTAATGCCCCGAGCGCTCGTGCGTGCGCGCGCGCGTATTTTCGTAAAAACGAGCGCTGCTTAAGCGGCCGATGTGTGCAGTATGAAGAATAAGCGGGAGAAAAGAGAGCAGGTGACACGCGCATCGATCTTGCTCGGCTCTCTCTCGCGAGTCCGGCTTAATTAGCCTACTTAGGCTAACGTCGACGCCAGGCCGAATTAGCCGAGCGCCGGCTGCAATTTGCATGCGCGCGCGCGCGCAGGCGAGCTTTAAACACTTCCGGCGATCTTTTGGAAAAAGTGCAGCCTGCTCTGCTGATCAGCGGCCTAATGAGATGTGTTGTTTGTTATTATCCGAGCGAGAGCTGGCCTATGCGTAAACTGTAATAAAAGATAGCCTGGGGCTTGATATTTCATAAAGATATTGGCTTGATTGCCGGAGAAACGTAAGAGGCCCCCGTGAAAAAGGATCTGTTCATCTGTTGTATCTGTCGAGTTGCGCGCCCAGTAAAAGGATACCTGAGAGATATCCCAGTCCCGCTCGCGCAAGAGTAAAGTAAGTTTTCGAGAGCTGGCCTTTCGCCGTAATAATTCTAATCGCCGCTGGAGCAGGAAAATCGGCTAGCCCGCGCTAATAAAGTGGAGAAGCTCGGCTCGTGCATCAAGCTCCGGGGTTCATAAAGAGGGCCCCGGGGACGGCTGAATTTACGATGTCTCACTTTCAGCTATATGCGCCGCCGCCGCCGCTGCTGGCGACTGACACCACTGCGCTCGCAGCTGCCTCTTTGCATTCCTGCGACTCTCGCTCGCGCGCGCGCGCGCGCGCAAGTATTTACTGGCGCCCGGCTATCATTAACAAATTATTCCTGGAAGCGGACCTCGTGTATGGCTAATCTCTTCTCTCTAAGCAACGATCGGCAAGCGACGATTTCTCTCTGCTATATGTGCAGAATAGCCTAGCTTCGCGGGCTCTGGCACCCCGAGGTGCCGATCGGCTCTCCATCTTTATACCCCACTGCGGTGAAGCTTATATACACTTTTTCCATTTTTCTTCGTTATAGATGCAGACGGAAAAAGGGCCTTTTCTGCACTCCATCTTTTGGAATAATGAAAAGCGCTTATACAAATCGAGAGAGAGAGAGCACACAGGTAGCCCTGGGAGAGTAAAAGTGAAAAGTTGTAGCCGGGCATTAATTCGTCCGGGCATTAAAACGTTGGAGCGCCTTATTTTTCGCTATAAATTAGCCAGCCAAAGAGGAGAGAGAGAGAGAGGGAGCGAGAGGAGCCGCATCATCCGTTACGAGTGACGACGTTTTTACGAGCGGCTCGGATTGTAATTCAAATATTTATTCGGCCTGGCCTCTCTCTCCAGAGTCCAGAGAGAGAGGAGAGCGGCTCGTTTGGGGGCTGGTTTACATCTTATGGGAATCGGGCGCAGGAATGACTTGGGCCCCCAACGCGAGAGCGGGAGTCACGCTGCGTCAGACCCGTACGTCATCCCCCGCGCTGCTCTGCTCCTGCTGCTGTATACTCCTTCTACCTTCGTTCGCTATCCCGCTTGGAGGCGCGTATGTATATATATATATACACCTATATACGAGATAAGCACCTTTTTCGCTCTGCTCTTGATTTTCCTCTTGCCGCAGCGGCGCACATTTTCACAAATCTTGAATTACAGAAAAAAAAGGAGAGCCTCCTGCTCTTTTTCTTCTTCCTTTGGCTTGCTGCGAGCGCGCGGGGCTTAAATTAGATGCCGGCTCCTTTTTTTTTATTATGCTACTTTCAGTCTACTCGAATTACTACACCTAATGATTTACATGCAGTTTTCGGTCCCTCTCTCTCTGTGTATGTGTGTGTGTAAGAAATAAAGCCGGTCTTCTTCGCTTATAAAATTGCCTCGCGGATTTACTTATAATCTATGCCCATTATCAACGGAATAATTGCGGCTCGTTGAAATTCTACAGTGTATAATAAACCTTTTTACCCCTTTTTCCAGAAAACGTCGAGCTAACCGCTCTCGCCTAAGGAGGTCCGATCAGAAAAAAGCCGGCTTTTCCGCAAGTTGCACTGACCACGATTCCCGGTATAAAAACAGTTCCTCTCAGCGCTTCCCCCGCTCTCGAATCCAAGCTCGGCTAGAATCCTCGGGGAAAGATTAAAACAAAGCCGAGCGGAGCGCGACGGCGAATGATCGTTTAAGGCTTAAACGGCTCGTGGCCGGCGCGCGCTTCGACTGCAGTAGGTAGTATGATGAAAAAAAAGCTGGCAGCCGCCGCACAGCTCACTCACTGTCCCTTAGCGCTTAGCGATCCCCTCTCGCATATATATAGAGCTACGCACATCGAGTCTCGGCTATATCTGCGGACAAGATGTAAAAGTAGCGTCTTATCGAGCCGACTTTTTCGCGGAGCGCGCGCGCGCTTGCAATTACGGGCTTTTTTGCGGCGCTCGCTCGCTCGCTTGCGCACCTGGCTCCTTGTGCGCGCACACCTCGTTATTCCTGTAAATTGCCGTTAATTAGCGCGAGCGGCCGGCTCTATCTTAGCCCTCTCTCGCGCGCGCGCGCGCGCTGCCCCGTACGAATATAATCGATGCTCGGGCGCGATACTGTCGCAAGCGCGGCCCTCTCTCGGGACTGCATTCGCAATCGGATTCCTCGCGCCCCACATCCGCTTAGGGGCCTCTTTTTTTCCCGGCCAACGAGCGCGCACCATAACAATTATCCTAACAGAGAGAGAGAGCGCCGGCTTTGAGAGCGAGCGCGCGTGCAGCCTTTTATGTATGCGAGTGTTGGTAGGCGACTTATATGCCGGAGCCATAACAATTAGGACGGCGTGTGTATATGAGGCGAGTGATGCGTCTGCAGGAAGAAAGAGAGAGAGAGAGCTGAGTCGGCGAGGCGCGAAAGTTTCTTTAAATCGGCTGTATATGCACTTTGACTGCAAGCGGAATCGCGTAGATGGCTATCGCGCTATAGGGTAGATCGAACCGAGGACCACCCGCGTGTTGCTGCAGTTACGGATATTATTCTTTTCTGCTTTTGATGTGCTTGAATTTCAATACCTGCGGGACTGAGATGCTGCTGCACTCGAGTCATGTGAGGTAATGCATTTGTCTAGCTAGGCTGGCTATATTTAACATTAAAATTTTAATCTATGTATCATCAAAGTATATCGGTATGTTTATATTTATGTTTGCTTTTATAATGCTGCGGAATGTGTAAATTTATTCAACATTTTCTCATGATTATAACGATAAAGTATAGAATTATATGTTGATACGCATCTCAATAAAGACTGATTGCAATGTATTATATATAAAAAATGACTTGTATGTTTTCTCTTGGAGCGAATAAAAAAGTAAACTCTAAATAGGGCCTAATTAATTATCAAAATTATATAATTAATTATGCAATGTACCTGCATAGGACCCTCTTAATTTTCCACTCGATAATTTATGAACTTGCTGGTAGAAACACAGCAACACAGTCACAGTTTTATTTCCACTAACCTCTGCTATTAAGACATGTATCTTATTAAAGACACTTTACATCCCTGATTCAATTTCAGTGCCAACGGCCCGAATTAATCCAATTCGACTCTAGACCTAATGAAAGAATGGTTCTGCCAGGGTACCAAGCTAATTCCGTACATTGAGCCGTTTATAATAAATTTAGCCACACTTGCAACTCGTAGCACGTCTCGCCGCTCTCAGAAATTACAGTATTTAGCCTACTCGAAAGTTGATCACGAATGCTCTGGATTTGCATAAAAGAATCAAATTACCGCAACATAGCTCACAATACCAGCCGAAAGAGCCTATAAAAGTAAAGAAAAAAAAGAGCGAGCGTTCGGCGCGAAGGAAGGAAAAATCTAAAAGCCGTAAATCAAGAGCGCAGGCTTATCTGCGAGCTCGTATAAAGGAGCGAGCCTCGTATTTGGCGGTTCATAGCTAAGAAGGTAGGGGTAAGGATAATATCGCGCGCGCATAAGTCGCTCATTAAGTGAGACGTTGCGCCTGGTTTTATAGGAGCGCGCGCGCGACTTTGGGCGAGTTATTGTCCGTGCGTGTTGCGCAGACCACGCCCGCAGATCTCGCGTTTATGTGCTTCATGCGCGAGCGTGTGGGGTGAGTATGTGTAGCTCCTGTATATTATGCGCGGGTATGCCTTAATGAAGGAGGATGGCGCTTGGTCGATTTGAGGAAAAGTCCATTGCACTCGCTGGTCGAACCGAAATTTTTAAACTTGCGATATTTTGTCGTTGAAAGGGAGGCTTTTTGTATCAAAATACAGTGAGGATCATGTGGCTGATCTTTGAGAATCTTATCTTGTTCTTGTATTATTCGATTCGAATGTATAGTTAATTTTCATGTCAAAATTCTATAAATAAAAGTTTAGTTTTGAGGAAATCCTAATGTGCAATAATTTAATGATTGTGTAATTATATGTAATTGAATAACGATATTATACAGATACTATACACATTTTGTTATTTAAAAATGAGTATTAATCAAATATCTTTGTGTTAAAATATGCTGATCAGAAATTAACGCATGATCCATTATTCATTTTGACACACGGTTCTTATATTATTCGATTTTAATTACCGATTTATGTTAAAAAAGAAGGAAAATAAATTTACAGTGTACAGCTTAACTATAAATTGTTACCTTTATACTTTTACTAATAATTATTTAAATTAAGAGTGGTTTTAACTAGGTCCATTTATAAAACAATTTATTGTTGATACAATAACAATGACAAGAATGAAGAACAAGATACAAATACATAAATAATTTTATAAATTGGTTTTGTAAAAAGTAAGTTTGATCAATTTGTTCATAGATATAAATCGATAATTATAAAATTAACGGTAGCTTCTCTTCGAATCGAAAAATTAAAGCCCTATTATTCATAAGCGTGAGCAAATCTATCAAAAGACTTTAATATATGTACGGTTCTCCAAAAGGCATTACATCCCCTTAGAAGCCTAATTAGAAAAAACCTAGATTATCACATTTATAAATTATATCTTGATCAGGCCCTAACCAAAGTCCAAAGATTAGACCTAACAAACGCAATGATTACTCGGGTTATTAATTCCGCGAGCATTACCAGCTCTAAGCGGTCATAATCATCCATCAAAAGCCCAACCTACAGAAGGCGAGCATGAAAAGCATCCAAAAGAGCAGTGCTACCCTCTCACATACGTATACAGCCAGAATGAGCGATGCGCGCGGAAAAAAGGCGCGCATTAAGAACGGCAAACACGCTCCCTACACGCCGTCAAAGAGAAAGGTCGTCGTCTTTTGGCTCGCTCGCTCGCGCAGATGCTCACACACATATATACACAAAGACACACAGAGAGAGCGAGCGCTGGTAACGGGTTTATATAGCTGGGCCCTGCGATGCTTATCGCCCGATGCATCGGCCAATATAATCATTTGTCCGAGCTGCTCTGAGGCCGCTGTCAGTCATTTGCATTCGGCCTAATATATAAGATTCCTATCTCGCTCTTATAAACACGTATAAGCTGCGCCGCGCACGTTTCTACACAAATTGCAACCGTCGCGATTTTCTTTATCGATTGCGCATATCCGAATTTCGCGCTGCAGGCGGCTCGCGCGATTAACAGCCAATTTATTATAATGCGCTGCGTAATTTCAAGTATATAACCTCCTCGCTGCCCTTTCTTCATTTCTTCC
Organism: Eupelmus urozonus; assembly: GCA_900480035.1. Taxonomy (NCBI): domain Eukaryota; kingdom Metazoa; phylum Arthropoda; class Insecta; order Hymenoptera; family Eupelmidae; genus Eupelmus; species Eupelmus urozonus. The sequence continues at coordinate 10,739 of UELX01004530.1, forward strand.
ATACGCGCACACACACGTGAGAGTAGCGCTACTTGCTCTCTGCGCGTATAATTAGAGGTGTTAATGGACGAAGGTGGCCCGCAGCTGTGTGTGGCGAAATGATTTATCGACGTTACTTTAATACTTGTTTCAATTCCCTCGGCCTGCGGATAATTATAATTTGCTCATTTAACTCGCGCTTCTCTCTTCCACGCGCGCGCTCGCTTAATGAGCCAACATTTGTCGCGCAAAGCACACGCGCTCTTATAAATATGATAGATCTGCCCGCTTATAATTTCCAGTTAATTAACGAGAGCGGCCGCGTTTTTCAAACTTTCGCTCGGCCTATAGTGGCGATTATAATTTTGAGAAAAACGCGCTGCCATAAAAGAGAGCTTTTAGCCGTCCGTTCCAGCGAAATACACATACATATCTACAGAAGCAAGATGCGGGGGATAGCGGCGGAATAGAGCGGAAAAAGGTCAGCCGAGGCATCATAACGCGTGCTCGCCGCCGCCTGTCTATATATGATGAACGAGCTGCCTCTTTGAGCAATTCCGCCTTGTTGGTAATTCAGCAATGCACAAAGGCCGCCGGCGGCTCGCGCTAATATCCCGGCAAATTTTCGCTCCCAGCCTTTGCCGGCTCCGCTCTGCGCGCGCCCTCGGCTCCTCTATCTTATTAATAAATACGGCCGCGGCTTGTTACGTGCCTGGATTCTCCCATCTGCAGTGTGTTTGTTCAAAACTTTAAGAGTATGCAATCCGTTACTTGCTAAATTGAGTTATTTTTCTGGAGTGGGGGCAGGCTGATGGCTCGCGTTGCGTAAGCTTTTTCTGCGCTGCTGTCTTCGTTATGTAAGAAATTACTCGAAAAACTATTTGTCAGACTCTAATTGAGCCTGAATATTTCCAAGTTTTCCCGAGAAATACGACTTGGCCGCTGAACCTCCTCCAGGCTACGTGCGACTATGTGCGTTTCCCAAGTCAGCACTAGTGTTGCAATAAACAACCAAGACTAATTATAAAAATCTTCAAATATAATAACAATCAAACTATTCTCAGTAAGAGATTCTCAGTAATAACGGATGAGACAAAAGAAAGAAACCTCGAATATTCAGCGGTCGCCGAAGAAGGGAAAGGAGCGAATCTTGGCCAGAAAACGGAGACAGTGCGAGAGCCTGAAATGTGTTTCTCCTTCAGTCGCGCCGAGCCGAGCCGGCTTTCGCGGAAACGTTTATATATACGCGAATGTGTGTATATATATAAATGAAAGAACGCCAGTCGAAACTGACGCCGGCGCAGCGGCTCGTTACACACAACGAAAAAAAAAAACCCCGACTAGCTGCATCGCTTATCGTCGCACGTACAACGTATAAACGGCTAAAAACGCAGAATCGCATGCGCAGGCGGTTAGGGAAATCAATTATCGAAAAAGTGAATTAATCAACATTAAAGTGTGCAGAGCGCTGGCGGAAGGAGCTGGAAGCGCGGGTATTAGTAAACGTCAGCCGCGCTGACATGAAAACCCTGCATTATTTTTCATATCGTTGCGAGCGCGAGCTGTGTATGTACATTCGCGCTGCATAGCTCCTGGAGATCGATATACGCGTGTGGGTATCGTGCTGTAGCTAAAGGCTGCATTCTTATACATTGTCGGCGTGGTTATGAAAATTAAAGATTTCAGGGGAAAAAATGTAGGTAATTTACAATTTTTCCACTGGTTGAGAAGTTTGACTATACCGCGGTGAGTTGTAAAATATAAAATAAATGTAAACAGAAGGTTAGTCCCCGAAGATAATTGCAGTAAAAGTAAACGGAAACAACGTCAATTACGATATCGCTATCTGCCCGCAGGCGCGCGTCGATCTTACCGCCTATATCAAAAATAAGCATCGAGCCGCGCGCATAAAAAGTCCATATCATCGCCGGCGCACTGTACACTCGGCGATTCGCTCCGTGAAATAAAAAAAAAAACGAGCCGCGTTTAACGATCGACGCGAGAGCGCAAATAATGAAAAATATAACGCCGGCCGGCGCGGACTGTCGCAAAGATGGCGCGCCGAGAGAGGGAGAGCAAATAGAGCGACCATTGCGCGGCTCTTTTGTGAGTACGTGTGTGTGTGTGTCTAATTGCAGATCTCGCTGCTCGCGGAGACATCGACGCGCATACGGTGGGACCTCCTACTCCGTTGTTATGTGTGCAGTCAGGGACGCGGCGATGCTCTCGTGTCGAATTGCAATTCGAGGCTGCGTTTGCGGAGGCTTAAGTGGAGCTTGAGAGGTTGGCCGATCGATTGGTTCTGTGGGCTTGGCTGTGGATGAGCTGTGAGAGATGTGTTTGGATATTATTGTGCTGGCGAGATTGTTTATTGGAAAATTGGTGGGGGTGGGGGGGGGTGTTTAGCTGGAATTCTTTGAGGTTTCTGGTGATTTCGATTTGCGGTGGTGATCTTGCGTGGAAAAGTTTTTAGAATTGATCTATACGGGGAAACGTGGTCTATTAAGTATTAGTATAATCTTTTCTAAGAAGGAACGATTAGCAAAGTTTGTAGATAATATTATGTAGTATAATTCTACATAAATATTACTAGAAACTTGTTAAATTTTACTATTATTATTTTTTCCGCTTTGGGAAACAGTCTTTCATCCTAGTACAAATCGTTATTAAAACGTTTCGTACTGTTGTTGAAACTTAATAGATCGTTTTGATTATACAGTGTGCATAAAGCTTTGCAATAAATTCTTAAATACTATTTATTATACCTATTATATAAAAATATTGTTCCACGCACGTGCGAAAACTTTCATTTAGGGTTGAAAACTTAAGCTAAGTATTACGGGAAATATTAGTAATTACAAGATTTTCGTAACATAGATAGAATAAAATGCAGTAATTTATTCTGGTAATTACAACCATAATTTTTTTTCCGTAATAGAGCAAAATTATTTATTTCAAAACCAAATATTTAAAAAATTTGATAATAGAACATACGAAATATATCATAAGAATCTTGATTTCAAATATTTGAATAAGACTTTGAAGCTTCACAGTACTTAGAATATATTTTAGTAATACAAACCTAAAAACATGAAAAAAGTAGAATTAAATAAATTTAATTTTCAAGAATCAATCAGTTTTGTATAGTGTCATAAAATTTATTTGAAATTAAAAAAAATTTATTAAAATTTCGATTCTTTTATGGTTAGTCAAGCTTACTCATCATCAGTAATGGAATATTTTCAAGAAAAAAACCTCTTGCAATGCAACATTAGCCGCGATCATTTCCCAAAACTTTCGTCTCTCCACCCATCTCCCAAAACAGAAAAAAAAATTGCATCTCGCAAACTGCATTATCTAAGCTTGAAAAAATCACAAAAGAACCCCATATCCACAGCATCTCCCGCTTTCCAAGAAGTCCCAATCATCAGAAATCGACAACAACCCACCATCCCCACAGCCATCAGGCAAAGTCCGCCTGCAGCTCTCTTCCAGTCTATATATATACGCAACTTTTGACGAACCGTCGCGCGCGCTGCAGCCTCTATATATTGAGCTAATACTTTAGGGGACTGGGAAAAAGGGAGGAGCTTACAGGCAGAGTCCAAGCCAGACAAGCCAGCCAAGTACAACCGAGCTGTATATATACAGTCTCTCGAGCTAGTCGCGCGGGCGCGTTATGTCGCCTCGCGTTGCCAAAGCAATTACCCCCATTCTTTACCTCTCTCTCTCTCTCTCTCTCTCTCTCTTGCTTCGTCGTCTATTCCCCTTCCGCTGCGCGCTGCTCCTGCAGAATGTCTATCTATAGGTATACACATACACTGCGCGTTCGACGACACCTTTCTATTTTACTAGTCGAACCGACAGCCGCCATCTTGCGCGCGATGGACAGTAGCTGCACCGCGCCGGAGATAATAGCTCGCTTATCCGCTTTCGTTTTTTCTTCTTTTTTTTTTGTCTTCTAGGTAAATGTGACGGATGTGCACGTTTTTGTCGCGGAGGGTATCGATTTTGTTAGGCGCTTACGTCTTTTACTTTTATGCGCACTAATGAAATGTATTAATGTCGAGCCGAGTATTATATGCATGTACGGAGCGAAAAAGGGAAGATCGCCGCTCGAGGGTAAAAGTAATTTAGATTCACGGCAAGCCGAGCAACGAGAGCGAAAGGGCAGTATTCGCACCGGCAATTTACAAGTCAGTGTTGTACGGGCTCAGCTGTATACCTCTACGCTATTCTCACCTCCGCTCGCGCGATTCTCTCTATTATCTTGATTCCGAGAAGATCATTATTTGCGATCCCCGATCGATTTTTTCAAAACGGCTCGATCTAAGCGCGTTTATTATCCTACTATCCCTCAACATTTCCAGTTTATAAACTATAAAATCAACTTCGGGCTAAAAATCTCGCTAGCTCACTCCTCGCCAACCCTCAGCCACCACCTCTCATTATCCACATTACAAAAGCTCGAGATAAAAAGAAATATAAATCAGCAGCGAGGCCGGATTCACTCACGCGAGAGAGAGAATCTTCTAGCCTTTCTCTCTGCCTCCGCTGGCGCCTTTGCAAGAAAAAAGGAGGAGCAGAGGGAAATAAGCTGCAGCGCAGCGGCGAGAGAGAAGAAAGGCGGAGAGAGAGAAACACACATCGAAGAAAGGCTATGGGAAACATCCGCCGGGAGAAAGAGAGCGAGATGTTGCACTTGCTCTTCGGCAGCGACCGCGAGACCGCGGCTCCACCTCTTTGTCTCTCGTCTGCGCGCTGGCTTTTGTCCGCGCGGCCCCCCCTTGTCTTCTGCGGCCGCGAGATTTGCGCGCCGCGCCGACAACAAAAGCCCGCTAGGCCGCAAAGATGCTCAAATTGGAGGTGGTTGCCGCTGGCGCATTCAGATGCTTCATTTCTCCCGCGATCTCTTGCGCTTGGGCTTCCTTATGAAGGTGTGTTCGTCTGTGTAGCACTGGGCTGTGATGCAACGGTAGAGTTTGACTTTTCGAATGCTTTTTGATGGACGGATGGACTGATGTGTGTCGGCTACGGTTAGTCCGAGAATTTTCTATCGGAAAACCTGCTTTTCCGGATTCCACTGGATTTCTGACACCTGTGCTCATTCGAGAGCGGACGATCAAAGGGAAATCTTTAATTTCCCAACCATCACAGCTCCATTTTTTCTTCTATACACTAAAAAACCAAAAGAACGGAAAATAATCCTTCAATAACCACGCGGCGGCCACTATATACACAGAGACGCATCTACATCGACTTTCGGCTGTGTTTCGGTGCACCATATCCGAGGGCACAATAAAACCCAGCGGCCAGGGCGTTTTATGGCACTCGCTTGCAAAACTTAGGGGGGTTGCTCGTCCGCCTTTTATATAGTCCACTCGCGCGAGATTCAGAGAGCCCTCGTATACAGCCGTATATAACCACACACGCATAAACCGCTGCGCGCGCAGCTGGACTATATAAAATCGAGGGAAAAAGAGTCTTAAAATCGCGTCTAGCGCTGTTCTGATGGAATTGACCCTGGCCCGCAATGACGAGGTGAATTGGCAATTTAGAGACGAGATCGTGGAATATGCCTCATTACGCGCGTCCTTAAGCTTATATATATATATAATTCATATATGTAATATGAGCGAGTCTAAGACGTCATTAGAGATTTGCGAGCAACTACCGGATAGGATACGCGCATTAGAGGATGCAAGTCGCGCCGATTTTTAAAGTGGAACCTCGCGTGTGTGGCTCTTGGTGCGCTGAAAAGCGGATGTTACGTTTAGAAAAGTATATGTACGTAAGGATTCTCTTAGAGGATTCGGGATGATTGCTTTGTTGGCCTTTATTGGGGACGCAATATATAATGTTTGGAGATAAGGATTTTTGTGAATTTTTAAGAGATCTAGATGTAAAGTTTGCTCCGTGCAATTTATGATTCTCATCGTTTTAAGTAGCCGGCTTATCCGTCGATGAAATCTATATAAAGCGATAATTAAGACCTTATACTGGATAAAAGCATTTTTGCATCACAAGTAAGTTTATTACTCTGCAGCGCTGTAAATCATACCGACTCTTTTAAAAACATCCCCTTATTAAGCCCTTTTCCAGGAATATTAATTATCCAGAAAAGCAAAAAAAAAAAAGATCAGCAAAACTTTGGCGCATCTTTCGGCTGCAATTACGCGCGGGGAGCGCGCAGGTAAAGCGAGCAATTAGATTTTGATTCGAAAATGGAGCTCTCGGTGCCGGCGGTCGGCGTCCTCGTGCTCTTCTCTTTATAAGCCCCTCGCCGACGGAGGATCGATCGTCTCGATGGCACATAATGCGGCCCAATCATCGGATTATCCCGAGGTGTACGGGGGCTGACTCTCGGGAGCCGGCCGATTGGGAAATGACGGCGGCGGCGGCGGCGGTGAGTTGGAAGGAACACAAGAAGAGCAGAGAAGAGAGAGAGAGAGAGACGAAAGAAAGGAACGATGCTGGCTGGCTGAGCTGTCAATCATCCGCGGGCTAGACTACCAATTTCTCTCGCTCGCTCGCCTCATAATTTCTGATAATTTCTCCGAAGCCAATCGCCGAGGCGCGCGTTTTCCCCCGACGGAGAATTATTATAAGACGGTAATTGCGGACGATCACCGACCCCCCCCCCCTTCTTCTCCGTCTGTTCTCTCTCTCTCTCCGTGTGTGTATG
>UELX01004531.1:0-17388 GCA_900480035.1 Eupelmus urozonus
TTTTAGCGTATAGCAATAAAAAAGGCAGGAATCAATAAAAAAACTGTTACAAATACTACTTTTCTAATAAAATATTTTAGCAAAATTTAAAATTTCATAATAAAATAGCTCAAATTTTTCATAATGCTGAAAATAATTTAAAAGAAATAGATATTTTAAAAATTTAACATACTTACTCATGATTGATTTTTACTTGTTCTATAGGTATCTACGTCAATTTTCCCTTATTGAAATGAGAAAGCTTTATAATTGTAGATCCCAGAATTAAAACGACTCATAGAAATAGGTTGATAAAAAATGAAACAAGCTGAATGAATAATGCTTTCTGCAGTTCCATTTAAACAACTGCCAGCGCGTTTTCTCTTTGAATGACTTAAATTCTATAATGAGAAATTTATGTGCCATAGTCAGCTGTTACATTTTGTGTGTGGGCGTCTATTCTTTATGCTTTACGAAGCTTGGAAAATTACTCTTATTAAAAACTTTTTCACAGCAGAAAGTGTCAACTTACAAAGTGCAAATAATACTGTAGTAATGATTTTATAAACTTTTATTTTTAATGATAGAATTGAATGTTATTCAATTTTTTTTTCTTTTAATAATGGCAATTGAAATTCTTGGAACAATTTCTTACAACATTTGAATGAAATATGAAATAGAAAATTTTGCGTAGATGTAGTTCAATTGTAAGTATTCATATATTAAGAGTTGTATTTATATTTAAAAACTTATTTTGATTGAAGTTCATTACAATAAAAATATTAAGATAGCAGATTTGAACTAAATTGTTTTTATGTATCCAATTTTAAAATTACTATAAAAAAATTTTTTACAAGCATAAAAATGTTAGAAATATAAATGAATCTGATATATAATTTACTCACACACAGAATTACAGAACAACAGTTTATTTTATTTACTATCTTGGGCAAGGCCACTTACGCAGCCCAAATCAAAACACGGCTCATAAGACCTAAATTACAATCTCAGCCGCACCCCGCCACAACGCAACATCCTTGTCTCTAAACGTAACCCCGTTTGTCTCCGCCGCTCTCGTGACCTGTGAGCATTTACTTGATTGTTAGGGTACTAATAGTCAATTACGTGTGCTGTATCACAAAATTTACTACAAAGACTTATTAAAATAATAAACTAGATATGATTAGTATTTAGAATTATCAAAGGTGATTATATACTCGTTAATGCTGCAAAACTAGAATATTTTTTAATAGAATCATATGTTTAAGTGAATACAAAACAAGATTAATTAAAAAATTTAAAATTTAAGTTGATTTATGTCCTTAACTATTCACGAAGGCAATTGATTTATAAAGATTTCGCAATTTAAATAAGTGCATATCTCCATCTTGAAAGTTAAATTGCTCGTAAGAAAATTAAAGCTCTGACATGAAACTGACATTATTGAAACCTCTGGCTGGCAAAGTCTAGGGATCTTATTCAATCATCGATAATAGCGGCGACTTGGTCGTTTAGAATCAATTTACTACCTTGAATATAAAATTTAATTAAATAACTTTTCTTTAATTTAAATACGTGAAATAATTAAAAAATGTGATAAATTGTATATTATGATAATGATCTCGCTGAACATTACTCAAAGAAAATATATAGATTTACTAAACACAATTCTAATTGAATAAAGCGTTAAAGATGTATATTTGATGAATTATATTAATCATTCTGATATGTACAAGATCATTTTTTTTAATCTATTCACGTCCTTTAAAAAATAAAAATAATCTAATAAACCGTTGACTGAGAGAGGCGAGCAGTATATCTATGTACGTCAAGATAGATTGCCAATAAAATCGTGACGTTATAAAGTACTTTTAAAGCTCCTTAACTCTAAGCTTATCTTTCTGCTTCAATAAGTAAAAAAAATCTAACGTTAAAAAAGGCTTTTTTCAAAATTCGTTATAATGAATAAAAATACTTATTCGGGTAAAATATAAATTTGTAACAAGTATTTTTGTAAGTTTTTCTTTTCAATTACAAATTGATACTAATAAAAATATGAAGACAATAATAGATCAAATTTCAAAAACAGCGTAAAATAAACTTGCAAAACAGTCATATAAAAAAATATTTTTTTTTCAGCTAAAATAATGACAAGCTCGTATATAGGAATAACACCAGTCGTATTTCCTCACAACTCCTTATCTCCAAGAATAAAGCGCACCAGGCAGCCGACAACCATCTCCGCTACAAAAACACCCGTCCATCAATATAAAAGAGTACACTAGAATCCCACACCAAAAAAACGCTCCGTCCTACACCTCATACGTAAATCGCAAAAGCAATCCAACCAACCCATTATCCCTCATCCTCACCGGAATTCGCATCCTCCCAAACCCCGGCAAAATGCAAACGACAGTCGCACCCAATTAAAATAGCGTCCTCCGCATCGACACGTGCCGCAGGCCCCTAATGCATATATACAGAGCCCCGAGAAGCAGGAAGCCTGATTTATATCGTTCCGATAACGCGCAAAAATCCACCCTCCCATTTCCCGAGCGCACACGCCGAGAAGAAAGAGTATCGATTCGAGCGCCCCCCTCGGTGAGCATGTGACGCTTCCTTGGCTCCCCCTGCGCGCGCGCCCTTATTTTTCATCCCGCGCGCACACGGCAAATGGGATTCCCCCGCCTGTGTCCCCCGAACGAATTATTACGACGCCTGTGTGTGTGTGTGTGCATGTGGCATGGACAGTTCGCCTTTTTGTATTTTCTCGCTTACGTAAATCGTTGATCGAGTGCGGGCTGTTTCGTAACGACGTAATTAGTTTGCATTTCCGTATACGGTTGGGGTGAAGCTCTGTTTCTGGCGTGGATTTTTACCGATCGATTTGGATTTGTATCGCGGGAGGGATTTGCAGAAATTTGAGACGGGTGGTTCGGGGGGAGGAACGAGTTTGTTAACCCCGCAGGCACATTTGGAAAAATCCCGTGAGAGCTTAGGGTTATATAGGCGTGGGAGTCTGAGGTGACGCTATAAAAGTGAAATAGCCGAGGAGCGAGAGGGAGTAGGGATATACAGAGGAAGAGCGGGGATGTGGATTGGGAGGATGATTAAATACGTGTTAGCTTTCATTGACTGATTGTTCGAAGAAGCCGCAGTGACTGTGGCTATCTTATTTTTTTTCCAGGCCCCGTGTCGGGGTGAATGGACAGGCTGGGTTATTTTAAGATTAATTGTATTTCATTCGAAAAATGGTTTCGGTCGGGGAGAATTTCATTAGGTGGAGAGATGGAGAGCTGGTTAAAAAGTATTTTTTGTGGAAGGGCGACTCTTGTCTTGTCCGTTGGATTTAAAATCGTTTTTTATTTATTCTATACTTTAATTATTTAAATAGTGGCAGAGAAGTTTTAAGGGTTGAAAGAGATGAAAAATAAGAATTCTTATTCTATAGCCAACTTTTGCTTATTTAATAATAACAAAGTTTAAGTAATTTTCTTCTTCAAGCTTCTAAACAAATTATAAACTAATTCTTCAAGGCATCCTTTAATTTTTTTTGTAAATTTCGATCAAACTCACAATTTTATCTTTTATTTTATTTAACTAAGCTCTATTTATTCCGCACGTGAAGCTAAGAACCTAACATTTTTAGTTAATTCAATCCCGAAAACGTTGAATAAAACATGTAAGCGTCAGAAACTTCGGAACTGTTTTATTATTCGACGTTTGCACAAGAATTTAATCCCGGCTTTATTTGTCGCAAAAGTTGATATTCCAAGTTTTAATACGTGCCCTTTGTCTCGGTTCATTGCGAAATTGAAACGCTAAGGAAACGCTGAACATCTGCTTCACGCAAAGTTTCAAGTGTTCACAATTGCTATATAATATGGAAATATCATGTAACAAATGCGGTGTTATGTTAATTTGCTCAAGTTTATTCAGGCAAATCAACCGTCCCTCTTAACTTTACATACATTCCCAGATCAAAAAGGTGAAAAGCTTCTTCTTCCTTTTTATTTTTAAAACCTTTGCCTGTAGGTTAAAGCCCATGCATGGACAACAACTATCGATTGGAATTTTTATAGGCACTCTTACTTTTATTTTCTCTTTACGAACAATTTAATCCGATGCGCGGAGAGTAACCCGTTTACGGCGAACCGCTAAAAGCTGTATCCTGCGGGTTTTATTAATAAAAGTAGTCGAAATTTTTATCAAGAACGAGAATAAAATTAGCTAATCGATGTTTGCCTATTGTGCAAAAAGCTCGCATAATATATGCCCTTGTTTATTATACAGCATACTGAATTTTAGGTTCTTTTTGTGCACGCAGCTTATGAAAAGTATTTCGTGTCCTTGGTTAAGATATTCCAGAGAAACGTTCGGAAATACCCTGAAAGGTTTCTAAAAGCCTGTAAGAGCCTCTCGTTTCTTTTCACTTTTTCTCAGAATCTCTCTGAATTTCAGCATCGTATCTTCCCCAATCCTTAAGAATTTTCCAGCTCTTTAACCACGAGTATGCCTATCCACCCCAGCTGCATCCACTAGCATCAAATAACGCTTCCATTATGCACTCGTCTAATTTTAGAGCGGCGACACGATAAATTGGATATTATTACCACTCGGACGTGCGCATCGATTGACCTTTGTGCGAGCCCGCGCGACTGAGATATTTAAAGTCCGTTACGCGCGTTTATTTCGCGCGCATCGATAATTGTATTTATAAGTGCAATAATGTTTGCTAATAATCGCGGCGTTGTGCGGATGTGAGCGCGAGGTTACAATGCGTCCTTTGGAGCGGGAATGTAATTTGTTGTAGGAATGGGGATGAAGGAGAAATTACTGTGGTATTGGAGGATGCGTCCTTACAGGGTTCCATTTGTTGTGTAGTTATTCTGGGTTTCCATTTCAGACGGTGTAGGCTGAAGGGAATTGGATCTTTTGATGTACACTGTATATCTCATTCTATAAAGGCGTGCAATATTTACTTTCGATTATAATTTTTTTTTAATTACATTAGTTTCAAAATTATAAAAGAAATGCAATGCTTGTTGAATAATGCAAATTATATGTAAAAATCTCAGCTGTAACCCAAACATTTCTCTTTCCATACACATTCTGTCTCTGTAAGCTTCCAAAATGCTCAAAAAATTGTTATCCACACTTTTATCACACATTTCGCTTACTCTCAAACCAACCAATCTCCTTTATCTGTCCCCAGAACAGTCACGCCGCGCCAGAGTGGGACAGGCCACAGCCACCAGCGATATGTAATGGCTCTGAAAGCAGCGAGCTGGATCTCGCCTCGCAATAAATAAAAAAAAAGAGCCAAGCTCGAGAGAGCAGAAAAAAAAGAAGAAAAAGTAAGAGCTTAACATCCAGGGAGGACAATAGAGTTATCTCGCGATGGGCGGCGAGGTAGTCGGCGGTCTGGAGTCACTCGGACCCGAGCTCCTGGCGATCCTGGGCGCCGTCGGGGCGACGGTCGGAGCTGTCTCGGCCGTCGCCGTCTACGTACTCTGCGCCCGACAGCGGCGCGTCCCGCTCAACTGGTGAGTTTATTGTGCTGCTTTTTTTTTGCTGGGAGGGTGGGGGTGGATTCACGGTGGGGTTTTTTTCGTGGGATGGTTTTTTTTCTAGGGGAGGGTTAGGGGAAGTGTGGGAAGAGAATGGATTCTTTATTTGATTTGGTTTGGTGTTGAGTGAGTTATGCAATTGATGAGTGGGTAGTGAATTATTTTGAAATAAACAAAATTTTGGGCTATTGGTGTAATTTGATGCGAGGCGGGTGATAACTGGTATTTATTAATATTTTTAGTACATTGTTAAATATAGCTAAATTCGATAATGCGGAATTTTTATAGAATTCCTCAAATAACATTATTTACAAATTCCTTCTATGAATCTATCTAAAAATATATAAAATTTTTATGAATAGGTGATAAATAAGTATATTAAATTTTTCTCCTTGTATTCATAGACTGTTTTCTTGAAACATTCTATAAAAGTTTCTCAACGGGGGTCGCTGAAAAACAAGTTTTATTCAACATCAAGTTTTACAATAGCACTAAAAAATTATTAAGTAAAAACAAGACTGGCAAGTGTATATTTTTTATGGAAAGACATTTTTTATGGTTGCTTAAGAAAACTAAAATATACAGTATTAAATTTTCAGCATGAAAATCTTTTCTCTCAATAATTTAAGTCAACGTCTTACGTCAGTATATTAAAACGTAAAAAAAATACGATACTAATGTAACTATCTATTTTTGATAAATGATGAAAATTTAATACGAATACTGCATTACTAAATACGTGAAAAAATATCAAAAGAACATCCAGTGAGAACAATGTCAATTTGCATTGCATAAATTCATAATAGAGATAATTTCACTTTATCTCCGTCAGAAATTCATTAACATTATTCAACTCAGAATTCTTAATTACAGTGCCACAACACCTAAACTTTAATATTTCAACCGTACAAATTAAAAAAAAAATTTTAATGAAGCACCACCGCAATAACTTTAAAACACGCAACCTCCTCTACCTCCTCTCTTTGCCCTTATTTTTCCACAAGAACAATCTCACCTCCCAACAAAAATTCATAAAAATCCACAATATACCCTTCCCAACCAGGAATAACCATCCTTACCACATCTCAAAAAAATCTCTCAACCATACCTAACCTCATCATCACCTCAGGTTCGAGAAAGACCTGCTGGACCGCGCCGAGGAAGCCGAGAAATCGTCGAACGAGCAGTACCCGCTGCGATGCCTACACCCAGCCCTGGGTATCCTCGGCAAGCAGCAGGCCAACAGCAGCTGCGACCAGCCCGAGGACGGCTGGCAGCCGCCGCGCGAAGGAATTTTTAATAACCGCGTCAGGGAGACGCGCGAAGGTATGCGAATAAGAGAGAGAGAGAGAAAAGTCGGCACGTGCCGCGGGTCCTTTCGACCTTGCCGGGTTATGTAGTTTTGTATGTAGACTCGAGGGAGCGGGATCTCTGAGCGACGTACGGGTGGTCGTGAAGAATTAATGCTGGGGCAGGCAGCTTGACGTAAGCGGGTTAGCGTTTATCGAAATTGATGAATCGGTTAAACGCTTTTTTTTTAAGTGTGGGAGTTTAAGTGACTGATAGTCTGTGGGGGATGAAGTAGAGGTGGCCGACTAAACTCGGCGTTGGACTACTTAGGGTTTAGTATAGGTGTAGGTATCGTAAATATTTACGTTCGTGTTCTTTTGCCTTTTTCTATATTTTAAAACGGCTTCGCTTTAGAAAGCTCTTTCAACCGCAAACATTTTTAAAACGTTCTTTCCATTTTATTCAGGCTCTCAATATAAGTACCATGGACTGACACGAAAACAAAAAGTAGATAAAAAAGGAATTTATAATATTTATTTTTATTTTGCAATTTAAATATCTATTTTAGTTTTAGTTTTAGTTTTAGTTTTAAAACAAAACAAAAATAAGATTATTCGAAAATAATAGTAAACTTTAATAATGGTGAAAAACAAAACAAAATAGTTTTTTAAGCTTACACACATTGCATTTTAATTAGGTTTACATGAAATGAGTAAAAGTCAACAATTCCATTTACTTAATTTACTATATTTAGTTTTAATTAATTTATATTAAAAATTAAATTACATTAATTATAACTGAAAAATTATATTAAAAATTAAATTAAAAGCTTCAGTTATTGTTCTCTGCATTGCGAAGTAATTTCACGATCACAATAACTATGTACTTTTAATTATAGCGAGATCTCGGTACAACAAGAAAGAAAAATAAAAGGCATCGCCAGTTCCATTAACGATCGGCGAAAAAAGCTAAAAGCAATCACGGCTGATAGCGTCGAGAGATAATAAAAGAAATAAATTACGCACCGAGACGAATTTTCCATTATAAAAATTTGCTGAAGAAAAAATGAATTACGTATATCTCTGGCTATTCCCGTCGAAAGCGAATATTGACATAGAACTAAATTGGCCGATCGCGTCGCGCTTCCGACTTTCGACTGATTTATTTTAACTTCTGATTGTCAATATATATTATATAAATAGAGGCGACAGCTTTGTAGGGCGTGGATACTTCAGTGTAGCAGTGAAAACGTGTATTTGCATTTTCCGGTATCGGCATCAGCAAATATGAATGACTATGTATACAGCGATTGCTATCAGTATTGATTTTAACTACATGTCTGCGGGGGCTGGGAAAATGAAAACGTTGGGCGTTTATCGTTTTACCTTTACTCCTGTATGTTTTATCAAACAAGAAACACTAAATGCTTTGAAATCTTGTTTAGATTCTAAAAATGTATTTATATATCTGTTTTATTTTTAACTGTTTAGTAAATTTAAGATTAAATCGATTTGCTCTAGTTAATCAGTGCAGTCTAATTATGTAAAAAATTGAATCAGAAAAAGATTTTAGAGTTAATATAACTTATAATGTTTTATAAAAAAGATTTTTCGTTATTTAAATTAAAATTTTTGTATATTATAACAATGTAATTACATATGATCTACTTTAGAATAAATTAACTAATTAATTACAGTAATAACATTAGTAAAACCTAAAAAAAATAAAACATATCTTTTAGCTAGAAGCCAACCGTAATTCGTTTTTCCGTTTTTTACATCCACTACATTCCCAAGAGGATTTTAAACTTTTTAGAAGCTAGAAACTAGCTCGCCAACGCCCCGCGGCTCCACTCATAAAAACACCCATTAATCCTTCGATAAACCTACTTTCCACACATAAAACTTCCCTCAAATTTCCAAATGCTCATCCCACGCTCACCAATCAATACCCCAACCATCTCATCACCTAAAAACAAACATAACCTATAAAAAAAACTTACCATTACCAACAGTCGGTCGTCACCTGTCGGAGTGCAGCTGCGAGGAGGCGACCACCGGCTCGTCGATGAGTCCCCTGGCACCACCGCTTCCAGGTGGTGCTCTGGTTGCGAGCGACGAGCGAATGGTGATAATCCGCAGCCTGCCGCTGGCCAGCTGCAGCAACATTTCGGGCTCGGACGCGGGTTCGCTTCACACCAGGCTGAGCAGCACCGACAGCGACGACATATCCTGCCCGCGCTCGGCCAACGAGACGCGAGGCGAGCTCCAGCTGAGTCTTACTTACGACGCGCCGAGTGGAACGCTTAATGTCAAGCTTGTTGAGGTGGGTAGATGTGTGGGTGGATGGATTTTTTTGCGGAAAATTTAGTTTAGTGGTGGATAGTTTGGAGGGGAAATTTGGTTAGATGGATGAAATGCGTCGGATTTGATTGAATTATGTTATTATTTATATTAAAGTTTTAATGAAAGTGTTGGTCCGATAGAAACGGCGCTGTTATTTATTAACAAATCGTTAATCAGTAAATCGATATTCTGGATATTATATGATGCAGGCGTTCCTCTATTTGGAGATGATGCGTTTTAAATTAAACGGAATATTAGATCAGTACATTAATTGAAAAACTTTCTGTAGCATTAATCGATATAATATCATTATATGTCGGTTTTTTTATACTACCTACGAATTTCACAAAAAATTCATTAAAATTGATTTTTAAAACTGCTTCAGCAAAAATATCGAACCCTGCGAAGCTTCCCGTAATGAACCTTATTCACTCTTTTGAATGTGATCATTACTTTCAGAAAAATACAGAAATCAAAAATAAAAAAAATTAACTTTCAAAACTGCTTAAAAAATAACAAGTTTCGAAATTCTTCGTAATGAGTCCAATTCATATATTACTCCTTTCAAAGCGATCATTACGTTACAACTCGCAGAAAAGTAAAAAATGAAATAACTAAAAATAATAAATTACATTTTCAATTTTTTAATATAATGCACATTTCAGTGCTGTTATTCTAATATAAACTTTTCATCACTTATCTATCACTTCATAAATTTTCATCCTCAAAAACTTCTTTCATCAACTTTACCTGTTCCTGTAAAGAAAAAGCAAAACAAAAAAAAACAAAGCTGCACAAGCCACAAATCAGATTGCTCCTTTGAGCAAAAAAAGCGCAGCTCCATACACCCAGACTTTTCATCGAGCTCGGGCATTAAAAGAGCCCGCTCTCCTTTATACCCTCAAAGTACAAGACTGTATATTCTGAAAGGAAGTTTCGGACCAAGTAATTCCCTTTTGCGCCGACGTAAAAAGATTTTCGAGCTAGAGAGAAAGTCGTGGGGGACTATAAAAAAAAAGTCGAAGGCGACAGCTGCGCGGTCGCAGAAATCGCCCTATAAAGAGTTCACGGGGGTATCGCGTGGGTTTGCCCCCCTGTAGTAAAGAGCAACAAATGCGATTAAAAGAGGTAAAGTGAATCCTGGGGAAAGTTAGACTCTCGTGGCGTTGTCCACGTGGAAAAGTTTTATCTCGCTGGTGGTTTTGCCCCGTGGCTTGGTGATGCGAGACTAATGCTGATTTATTCTGCGTTCTTTTTTCTCTTATTGTGAATATTGTTGGGTTAGAGGGGAGGAAATGCGTGTTGTATTGCTTTTTTATGTGCGTCGGGGTAATTGAATGAAGGAGGGATTGTATTGCGGACTGGAGTTGCGAGGATTCTTGGTGAAAATGTTGGGAATGATCTGGAGATGAAAATTGAATGAGTTTTTTTTACATGGATATTTTGTGGTATTTATAAGCAGAAATTGAACGATTTGAAACAATTAGAGATTATCAATACTACACGTATTCATTGAAATTCTTACAAAAAGAATGAATGTGTAATCAAATAAGTTTATATTAGGTTTCAATAAAAATATTTTTCTCGCACTATTATCGAAATGTGCTATTACTACTTCTGAAGACAAAAACTTAGTTTTTGTTTCCACGTTCTTACCGAATTCATTTGGGTCGTTCCCAACTTTTTTTTCGAGACATTCAAAAACTTTGGTTTTTGTCGGAACGATCGAGTGAAAATAATCTTGTTGGAAACTAGCTTTTTAAACTAGATAAAACTTTTAGATGACATCATTTTTTGCAAGCTTTAGTTGAAACTAAAAAATATAACTAAAAAGTGAAGTTGTATGTAGGCGAAAAATTGTAACTTTAATTTCACCGTAAATAAAAATTTTAATTCAACCTGTCGTTGTATTTTAAAATTGTTGCAGTTTTCCTGCTAATAAAGCTGTCAAATATTATCATTAAATTTTCTGAAAGTACACCTTTTAATGTCTATTTGCAAAATATTCGAATAAAAAATAATGCTTTAAAAGCGAAATGTACCATTACCGCCCACACAAACCTCCTTTCTCGTATTTTATTTTTTCCTGCTCATATGCAAGCAATTACGTTTAATTATGTTATTATTCATTAAACCATCTGCGCTAAAATGCAATTACCGATGGCTACTGCGCGCAAACACAGCTGTGAGTTAATTGATCATTAATGCTTTAAAAAACGTAAAATGTATCAAATCTTTTGTGCTTCAAAGTACACAATAAGAAAGGTTATGAACGCACGTAAAAAGGATTTATAGGAACGTTGTGCACTCGGTTCTGTCACGTTTCATTGCAGACTGACGTTTTCTTCGCCCGTATTTCTGTTAAAAGAGCATTGTTTTTTTTCCAGTAGAAAGATAATAAAGTTCACGTAACTGCAGTCGTTGCTGCTTTAATGTAAAAACAGATTTCAAGCTACCTGCTTTAAAGCTTTGGAACTGACTTGGAATATATAACGTTTGTAATATTTGCATACCAATCTGCAAACGTAATCTTGAAACTAATTACATTAAAAATTTATTGGTGCATGAACAAATATTATGTTTGAAAATACGAGTATGTATGGAGTAAAATATTGATTTAAGCCTTTAAACAAGTTATGAAAATACGGATCAATGAAGAGCTAGTGGTCGGAAGTTAGTACATAATATAATTTCGTAGTAAATAAATTTTTCAAGCGTTCTCCAATAAATCGGATTAAATGCGTGCACTTGAAGAACATATTTTCTAAATTTTTTCAAATAATCGTAAAATGAACTGAAAAAAAAACAATTTTCTATAATAGGGTAGAATTAAAGTCAAATATCAATATCAAATATCAGCATTTAGTAAACTAGAAAAAACAGACTGTTAAAATCTAAAAAATTATAATATAAATTTTACTAGAAATGTATGAAGTTTTTCTAAAATTATCTTAAAATTTCATAAAAAACAGTTTAATAAATTTTCTAAAATCTTTTCTCCGCATACAAACATTCGAATATATCAGTCTACCAACAAACCCACCAGCCCTATAATAAAACATTCGCACTTTTCAGCATTTACTTATCGATCAGCATCCCGTTTTACACGCTGATCGAAAATTAATTTTTTTCTCTTGTTTTCTCTTATTTTCCAGGCACGCGAGCTTCGCGCACGCGATCTCAGCGAGACCGCTGATCCGTACGCGAAAATACGCCTGCTGCCGGATCGCAGCACGGTCAAACAGACGCGAATACACAAGCAAACTTTAAATCCAGGTAAGAGGCTTTATAAAGATTAAAATTTATTGAAAAACTTTTTCCAATTAATTTTGGATTTTGCGGTGCAAGGATTATTGCCAGGCTTAACCATGCACATTGTGGTGTGTAGGTATACAATAGAATAGAAGACTGCGCGGGATTGATTCTTTGTGTATTTTTTGTAATTAGTTTTGTGATAGTTAAAACTTTGTGGTTGAGGATTATTTATTATTACAAGGAAAATATTAGAGTGGAAAGTAAGTTATTAATTAAATTAAAGTTGTAATTAAATGCATATTGCTCTTTTTGCGCATATAAAAAATCTATATAAAAGGAAGAATAATTTTTTTTATAAAAGCCATCGAGGCGATTTTTCCAAAACATTTTTCCAAAAAAAGATGGCTAGAAAGAAAATCCCCGGGGAGCATGGATTCAGTTTATTGATCGCTTGGTAGTTGAGGGGGTGGCAACCCTAAAAACATGCAATTATTTTATAAAGTAAAGGGTATATTCCATAAACGTAAATAATAAATAAATGAATAAATATAAGGAAGTAAGTAAAAGAAAAATAATTTTCAGTAATTTGTAAAATATGGTACATACATTCTGTAGCAATAATCTTAAATAGCTATTTGTTTGAACAATCTTATTACTGCTTTTATTATAATTGAAGATACATAAGAAGATAATGATTTAGCTAATTCGTTTAATAAAAACACTCAATAATAAATTTTAATGAGAAAAATTATTCGATAAAAGAATATAATCAAGTAATAGACAAGCAAAAGAAAAAAAAGCTAACTCAGTTCACGTATCTATTAGTCCACTTTATCTCTCGCCAAAAAAACTCGATAAACCCAATAACCCAACCACCCCCACATCTCTCTCTTCCAGAATTCGACGAGGATTTCGTATTCCAAGTGCCGCCCAACTGTCAGCTGGCCGAGCGCACCCTGGAGGTGCTGCTCTACGACTTCGACGCCTCCTCAAAGCACCGGGGCCTCGGCTACGTCCAGATCCCCATGTCGACGGCGGGTGAGCTTGGCCCCGAACCCAAGAGTGTAACTAAATCCGTGCTGCGCTACGGAGCCGAGGGTCGCTTCAAGGCGCCGCCCCTAGGAGAGTTGATGGTTTCATTGTCGTATCAGCCGACCGCTGAGAGGCTTACGGTTATCGTGATCAGGGCTAGGAATTTACCGATTAATGACGAGACCGGCACGACCACGTTTGAGCCCTATGTCCAGGTTATTATTGTTGATAATGTGCTTTCTTATTGGGTGTGTCGTTTGATATTTCAATTTATTTTAATGGCATTTTGGAAACATTTTAAGAATTAATTTATAATTTTTCGAGTGAATTGCAAGTTTGATTTTATATAATATTAAAAATCAGCGTTAGTTAAATTTTATTAGGAATAAAACAGAGATGTGGATTGACTGTTTCTGTTCTGTTAAAGTTTAATTAAAGGAGCAAGATACAATCGCTAGACAAAGTATATTTATTCACTGGTTTAAGTACAATAAGGAATAAGCGTGCTCTCTAGTTAAGTACGTCTTAGATCGTAGCCGGCTTCCGGGCAGAATTATATAGTCCACGCGAAGCGCGAGAACGAAACTTGCAAGCTTTGAAGATTGAAGCATTTGCTTACATATACAAATATAAACACCAAGAGTTAATCGTAAACTTGCGAATACACTTAATGATGTCAACTCAAGTTTAATTAGTCAGTATCTGATTTGTAAAAAAACCAAAGTAAAATTTATTACGTTTAAAGAAAGGTTTAAAAATTGGTCAAAATTTGAATTCACATCCCCGTTTTATAAACTTATGAAACTTTTTACCAAATGATTTATCTTATAAAATCTAAAGTTAAAAAATCCACAAAAATAAAACAAAAAATTCTTCCACAAATTCCAGGTGAACATAGTTAAAGAGGACAAGAGCATTAAAAGGAAAAAGACGAGCATCCGGCGCGAGGGCACCAGCCCCGTCTGGAGCGAGAGCCTCAACTTCGACCTATCCCCGGACCTTCTAGCCCAATGCGCCATCGACTTCTCGATATTCCGGGCAAACGGCGAGCTTCTGGCCCGCTGCGAAGTCTCTGAACTTCGCCAGCACGAGCTCTTCCATCGCGTGCTGGCCGGCACCGGCGCCTCCGCCCAGTGGCTTCCGCTCTCCGAGCCCGACAAGACACTCAATCCTAATGATCTAGCAGTGGAGCAGCAGCCGCCCAAGTCCGCTTAGTTTTACGATGTAGCTGAAAATTCTATGAGATACTATTTCAGTTAGTCCGCGCACTCGGAGATCTATGTTTTGTTGCGATAGGTTTATCGTAGGATGTTTTGAGTTTTGCTTGTTTGAGATGATTAGTTAGTTTTAGTCAGATTAATTGAAGTCGCGAGAATGTATAATTAGCGTGTTTTAATTTTATGTAAATGAATGTTTACGTTGCAAAAAAGTAGTTTTCTGAGTGCAGCATAAATCGTTAAGGCTGGTAATGATGGATTTAGTAAGAATCAAAATCAACAATACAAAGAAACAGGTGTCGATTTTAAAGATAACGAAAGATCAAATAAAAGTAAAATAAGTATAAGTAATTACAAGGAAAAAAGAGAATATATGTAAAAGATATTTTTTTGAAATTAAGTCTTTCATTGTATTAATGTAGAATTGTATTAATTTAGACTTTAGATGAGTATAAATATATAGAACGGTCCCTGAAATTGGCAGCTGCTGGGATTACTTTTTGTTGATACTCGTAATTATGTAAAGGATATGAAATTAGAAAGCAGCAATTATAGGTTTTTCAGTTTTTTTTTATTAATTTTTTATTGTACAATAAAACTGTACAAATAAAATGGACCCATGAGCACTGATTTAGTCAAACAGACCTGTAACAAAGAAAAGAATATTTTTTATTATAAATTAGCTTCTGTCTACACAGTTGTTAAGTATATTTTTATAAAGTCTCATTTGGAAAATAGCTCTTCATGAACTCTTGTTTCAGTAGCTAATACATGCTTGAATAATCATTGGATGCTGGATTATTATAAAAAGAGAAATAAAATACAGTTTTAACTTACCGAAGCCCATGTCATCGTCAGATTCCTCCTCAGGCTCTTCCTTCTTCTTCTCTTCCTTGGCAGCTGGAGCTTCAGCCGCTGCAGCAGCAGCTGGGGCTAAACAGATTAAATTAAAATTTAATAAAGTTAAAACTGTTTGACTTTTTATTTTTCATTTATAATTTTTTACTTGATATTTTTCAGTTTTGTGGATAATAGAAAATTATCAGAAGTTTTATTATAACTTGTCATAGTAAATCTAATTTATTTTAATATTGTTATTTTAATAAAGTAATTTTAAATAAACAATCAATTGTATTTTTACTTTAATACTTTAAAAATCTGTGATAACTTACAAAAATTTGTAAGATAAGTTATTTATAATCTTAATTTACTGATATGCATTATTTGTTGATAAAAAAAACCTCGGCTTGAATAGTAATATTCAACCTTTCAGGTTCTCATTAACATTGCTTTCTCCTCGACTGCTGACCGATCTAGTGAGACATAACTAGCTCGGTGGATGAAAATGAGGACTCCAAGTATAAATCTGTATTAATATAAATAAATTCTTACCAGCACCACCAGCTGGTGCAGATCCTACTCCGGATCCAATCTTGGTGATCAAGTCCTTGACATTGATACCTTCCAGAGCCTTAGCGAAAAGGCCTGGCCAGTAAGGCTCAACATCAACGGCTGCTGCCTTGAGAATGGTCTGGATCTTCTCACCCTATAATAAAAAAATAATTAATTTATTAATTTAAATATTTAATTATATTACATTTTTTCTTTGAGATTTAAGAACTAAAGTACATTTGTACAACACACTATTTTATAAACATTAATTTATTAAAATATAAAAGTGCATTACAATAATATTCATTAACAAATCTTATTTTTAAATTGAGCTTCTTTTTGAACAATACGGTAAAAATATTTGTTTCACATTATGATATAAATAAGTACTTATAGTTTCTGAATACTAAGCTAACTGAATAGAATAGAAGCATTATCAAAACGTATTCAACAAGTAACCAACAAGTAATAATAAATAAAACGTTTGTGAGTTAATGTAAACATTATATATTACCATCTTTCACTGATGAAATTAAATGTAATATGCATTTAAAAAATATACCTAATCCAATGTAGAAATATCAAATAAGAATAACAAGTGTTTCACGCACGTGACGCGAGTGTAAGCCAAATTAAATTGCGCTGTTTCAACTCACTTAAACTTCGTAAATAAATACTGTTTAAAATAGACCCTACCTTCTTTAATAAATATTTAAAAATCCAACATCATTAAAAATTACAGTCTTTCTCCTAAGAGTGCAACGTGTAAACATAACCTCCAAAAAATCCAAAATCACCCCCAATTAAAATTTTCACATAAAAAAACCGCTCAAAAACCCCATCTTACCACCCTCCACCCCAAAAACCCAATTTCCTCAAGCCCAAAAAAATAAAACCGAATCAAAATAACGCAACAAGCGGCGCGAACGAAACCTCGAAAATTATACTCACAGTAACGGCGACGTCGTCGTCGGCGAGGATGAGTGCGGAGTAAACGCAAGCTAGTTCAGCCTTGGTGGTCATCTTGAGTTTGTTATTTTGTTAAAATCAGCACCCGATGGATGATAAAAAACGTGCAAGTCGCCGATACGGCCTTAGCTCCGAAAGAGAGAACAAGCACGCGTGCAGTCGTTCACGACGGGCATACCCGGAAGGCCGAGCTAGACGCGTTCAGGAAGCCACGTGATCAAAGAGTTTTAGCGCGCTTTTCGATTTGGCCGTCGTGCGGCGCTGGTTTGAAAAAGTAGCGCCAAGTTTTTTGGGGGGACTTTGAGGTGTGTCGTGTGAGTTGAGGGAGGTTTTGTGATT
>UELX01004532.1:0-17379 GCA_900480035.1 Eupelmus urozonus
TTTCTAAATCAAAAACGTATTTTGTAAACTACGAAATTAAACCTATAGTATAACTTCCGTAGTCGCCTTAAGCAAATAAAACAATAGACAACTAACGCTTTTTTCAATACTTTAATTAGTTTTCTTTTCAAAGGCGATCGATTCGATTTTCTGGTGCTGGTGATAGTGTTAATCTATCAAATATACAAAACTAAATATCAAGAAGTAATACATTTTCTATATGATCCTTCAATATCTTTTGCTATAATATACTTGCACAAGGAAATGAGCTATCTTGTCCTAGCATTTTGTATCGTAACTTTTAATTAATAGTTAAACTTCTAATTAACTTCAAAACAACTAGGATTTAAGAAATTAATAACTAAAATCTGCATGTTCCAAGCTTGAAAATTATGATTAGCTTTGAGCTCAATAATTACGTATAATTACTACTTATTAGTATAATAAATACTTCAAAAAGTTTGTTCATCAATTTTAACGAAGTACGTGGCAACTCGGTCTTTGAAAAATCCTGATTAACGGCTCCCCGACTTTAATCAGGAGTGCTACTCTCCATTTTGTCCTAACAGAAATTGACATCCCCCTTGAGCGCTCAGAGAAAAACGAAGAAAGGACTGACAGATACGCTGCTAAAAGATGGGTCAAAGTTAAACAAAAAAAAAAAAAAATAGCCGAAGAAGGTCCCCCATTAATTCGAGCCTCGCCGCGCGTCAAATGCCCTTCCGCCCCCGCGCGCACGCGCGCAATTTACAGTCGAAATTTCCTCGCAGTTCCCGTAAATTTTCCGATTCCCTCGTTATCTGTCTCGCTTTTGCGCGGCGTTAAAGCTTGTCTCTTTAAGGAGAGCTCGAATTGCTTTGGCGCTCCGATGAGCGCGCTCGTGCGTGTGTACACTCTTTCGGCGCTCTTGATTAAATTCTGCATGAAATTTAGAGCGAGCGGGCTCACTCTCGCTCGCTGTTTCATTATGTATAGGGCTGCGAGCTTGGCTTTTCCGGCGGAGTGGCTTAATTGAATCGGTCGCGATAGACAGACTTTAATTTCGGATTATTTTGAGGCTTGTAAAGGGATGCTTTTGATTATGTTTTTGTTTGCGTTGATTGGGTCGATTCAAAGTCATTGATTGTTTTTTACAAGAGCGTGTTGCAGAAGACTTGTGATAACGAAATCAAAATGGTTTCTAGCATTTCATTAAACTATAATTAAACAATAAAATTTAGGATAAATTTTTTTAAATGCTTTATTTTATAATAATTTTTTCAAATTATCGCTATAATTAATATAGGTATTAATATAATTTGCCAAGTTTACTCTATATATGCATACAAGTATCCTATCAATTTTGCTTAATCAGTTCCTTTATTCAAATATCTAAATGCACGCTAAATGTTATTTTTAGCGTTGACAAAATTATAAGGTATTTCTTTGAAATGATTGTGCCTCAATAGAAGGTACAATTTGTAACCGAGGAAACGCGCACAATAGATCAGGTGACTTCTTCACAAACACTTGAACATACCGTAATAAAAATATAGAGGTAAGGCGGCTGACAAATATTATTTTCTGCCCTTACAAATGACAGTCAGACATGAATTCAGTGATTGGCTCATTGTTATCCTTATTTTTCCTTCAAGCTGTTTTTTCGTACTTTCTGACATCTTTCTTTGTTACAAATTCTTTGTCGTGTTGGTAATTTAATTTATTTTTATCTATACTTTCCGATTCTCACCTTTGTGACTACTAATCAACATGTAAATAATATTTCTTAAGGAATTATGTTTTTTCACTTAATTTTTTAATGTAGCAATTTAAAAGCTGTACCTTGAAGATCTTAATAGAAATAATGACAATTTTCATTTATCCTAATACTGCACTCCCTAAAAGTTAAGGTGTGAATCCATGAAAAAATTCACACCTCATAAAATGTGAATTTTTCAATGAATTCATACCTTAATTTTTAGAGAGCACGTTCTTGCTATTTCAATATACTTTTATTTTTTACCACAAGCTCCATATTAAAATAAAAAGTATAGAGAGAAAGGTCTCAATCTAGAAACTTGTTATAAAATTAATTTTTATGAAATTCACAAATAAGTTTTATACTTGCCCAGCTATTTTAACTGAAATTCAATTTGAAATAACATTAATACAACACAATGAAATCCCGAGCAAACAAGCGCAAAGCCTAAAGACACCTTTCACAAGCAGCCCAACTGCCAATAATTAGTTCGCCGCACGTATTTACCAGCGCCTAATGAGTTCACTAATCAAACGAAAAGCTCCCCGTCTCCCTCAAAATCGATCAGGCTTTGAAACGCAATCGCAAAGGTTCCGGCTCTTACATGCACAGCCCGACGAGATAGAGAGCATCGGCCCCGGCTTGTCATATCTCCTCGAGAAATTCCAGGCGGCCAGGCGCTGCTTCCTCTCCGCTTTCTTTGTCGCTCGCTTTGTGCATCATCCACGCGCTACTTCAAAGCTCGCCGGGCGCGCGCGCGCGCCTCGATGTGTCTTTGTGGCGCTATGTAATATCTGCTTTGCGCGCGACGAGAGATGAGGTTTCGCGCCGAGCTGCCGTGGCAAAAGAAGCAAAGAGAAAGGGGATGGCGCGCTGCGAAATGAAGTTGCTGCACGAAATTGCTCTACTTGTCAGAGAGAGAGAGAGAGAGAGAGAGAGAGAGAGCCGGAGTGTAACGAATTTTTTGGGAACATTATTATGCGCGGCTGAGGATGAGCAGTAGCTCTGGAGCACGATTCAAACGGCGAGTGCGTCCGTTTTAATAAGCGCGGACGGGGATGTGGATATTGCCGGGGCGCGAGCTTTGATTAATGCGACAATGAATTTACCGGGGCAAGAGGGGGGAGGCCCCCGCTTTCCCTTGGAGCGGGAGTGTAGTGTTTGATTAATGGCTCGACGAGACGCGACTGACGGATAAAGTTATTGGCCTCGAGGCGAAGAAACCGGCCTAATTGTTCGAGGAGGATTTAATTAAATTTTGAATATAAGAGGAGCGCAAGGTAGCAGGTTGGCTGAGCTTGCCAGCGTCTTGAGGACTGCTGGCCTCTGATTTACGGTTTTGGAGTGGGATTTTTCATGTTGGCACTACTGGAAGTAGTGGGGTTTAAAGTACATGTGAGCACAGTTGTGTTTCCCAACAGCTATCAACTTTTGTTTTTTTAAAGAATAATATAGCTTTGATATAGGCCTATATCATTACCGAGTCATTCATGACTTTTAATTTTACACCAAAATACAACAAAATTTTTTTTATGCATAATTTTTTCTATGCAGAAAAAAGTCGCAAAATCGCTAGAATAATTAATGAAATTAAAAATTGAAAATTAAATACTTTTACAAGCTATAGCATTCCAATCCAATCTCAATCATTTAGGCATTGTTAAGCTCCGAAGAGCGCATTCTCGCTGCCCTCAATATAAAAGCGCTTCATCGTCATTTGGTTTATCTTTACGAGGGCGGCAAGCCGATCTCGCAGAGCGCACTAACGGATTGTTTTCCTTTTCCCTCTGATTGCAGGTTCATGCTGGATTTTTTGCAGCGGCGTCGTCCTCGCGGCGGCAACCACGGCGGTGCTCGCCTGTCGACAGAGCGAGTTCCAGTGCAACAACGGCCGCTGCATCGGTCTTAATAAGGTCTGCAATCTCGTGGACGATTGCGGCGATAAAAGCGATGAAGCGCAGCAGTGTTCGCGTGAGTAAAGAACTTACTCGATGCTCTTTCTTTAGCTTTTCCTTTAGCCTTGCCTTTCTCTCACTTTTCTTTTTTTTCTCTCTCTCTTTTCTTTTTTTTAATGATGACGTCGTTAAACGCTAGCTAGACCGAAATTGGCGTAGTCTCTGATAAGGGAGACGAGGGTTTTATTGCAGCTGGCTATGTTGAAACTCGCTCGGCCAGATGCTTGGATTGATAAACTGTACGAGCGGCGATTCTGTTTGTCCTTTTAATTGGACGAAAAAGCAGTTGATGTCGTTGTTTCATCAATCCTTTTTTTTATAAGAAAGAATTGCCGAAAACGAAATTGTTGTCGCAGATAATTTTTGTTTATTTTATTAGAGCTTTACAATAAAAGATTTGTATTTACACAATTATAAAAAAATTATTCGATAAAAATTCAATAACAGAAAGCTTTCACATGCTTAAATTTAAAAAGTTCCAATAACTTTACGTAATTTATATTGTATAAACACAATTGTCAGTGATAAACGAATCCAAAAAAAGTGTAAATAAATCGGTACAAGTTTTTTACACTACAGAAGTAGGCTGGCGAACCATTAATTTTATTTCAATTTTTATCTCAAACACATTTGAATCGCCATCGTTCATCAATCATCCGTCAATTTTCTCAACTCCATTAAAACTACAAAACGAATTTCGGAAAAATCGGGGAAAATTAATCTTCATCGGCAGAACTACATTGGTCTCAAGCACTCCGAGCAAAGTTTAGACGGAGTACAAGAAAATCCCGGCAACTTTGCAGAATTAGAGCGCAATTTATCAAGACAGAGCGAAAAAGGAGAAAAACAAACCGCCCCCGGAGCTAATATCGGCCACGGGCTAAGCCAGCCACGCGCCACTACGTATACACCACCGAAACTTCCTACTAATTTTCCTCGCGTATATACCGAGGCATAAAGTCAAGAACGGCCAAGACAGCCACATAAACACAAGATAAATCGGCCCCCGCAGCTCGCTCGCGTGTTTATCTAGCCGCGCTTGGGTCAGCAGCTCGTTCGCGCTTCGCGCGCGCACACACACACATCCAATCTCGGCCCCGATATCCTTCTATCTCTGCTTTTTCTCTCTCGTATATGGGAGATATAATTCAATGGGCTCGGGCGATTTGAGATTGATACGCCAGCGCGGCTAGTTTGTGCGTACACACGCAGATAGGCGGCGGGCGCGGGAAAAACAATTAATCGCCGATGAAACACGGAGCGCTCATCAAAAACTCGTCGGGCTTTCTCGCGTGTCTTCTGGTCCGATGATTTCGATGATTGAAATTCGAACTTTGTCGCGGCTGTGTCGGGCCGAGGGAGGCAAGCGAAAACAATGCGTCGATTGAATTCGTTACGTCGAGAGCTGCCGGATTTTGGGACAGCTATTTTCGTTCGGCTTACTCGATTAACTTCTTTTGATGGGAGGCCAGTTTTTTTTTTGCTTTGTTTTTTTATATAGCGAATTGATTTGAGGGGCGAGGTTGATGCGGCTTACTTTGCGGATAGCTCGGTGGATGGCGTTTAAAGAGTGATTGGATTTTAAAGACTGTTATCGGTGTCAGTTCGTAACTAGGATTAACAAAAATTAAGAGAGTTAAAAATAATATACTTTAAATTGTTGCTTTGAAAAAACTTGTTATGGCTTTAATTTTTTATTTTAAAAATAAAGTTCTTTCTTTAAAATGGATGCTTAAAATTTCATATAACATCTTGATACTGGTAAATTATTTCTTTCTTATACCAATGTAAAAAAATATCTAAATTTAAAGGATATTACTTCGGAAATACGCAATAAAAGTAAAAAAAGTTGGCAGAGCAAATTCATTAAATCCAACTATGTTCTTTTTACTATCACTATACGACTCTCTCTCTCTTATTCTATTGAATACCCCAGAAAAACAGGAAATCTTAGAGCAACTGACCCAATGAAAACATTTGCCCGAAAAAGAAGAAAGAAAAACAAATAATAAAAGAGAAAAATCGAAATGTATGAGCTATATTGAAAGAGACAAATCTTTTTCAATTGTGCTATAGAATTAAGTAAGAATGAGTTTGCTCTTCTTTTCACGTAAAGCACTTTCAATCGTCTTTTATATAAAATATAATCGTTTTAAGTAATATTTAAAGAAACTAATACGAAATATATGATCTATTATTTTAGTGTACCCTAAAAACTGTAATGTTAGCAAACAGTATAATCAATATGTAATCTCTTAAAATGAAGTTAAATTTTATATTTGTAATATGAATATTTTTGCTATAATGACTTTCCAACTGATTGGCTCTTTTAAGCTTGGTTTGCTAAAGTTCTAAAAAAAAAATATTAGTTTATTAAAAGTATATAATTACCAAGGAAAAATATTTTGTTAAAATGCAACTTACTCCTATCTTATTACGTCATTATTAAATCAAATATCAATAAAAAAATTAAAAAAATTTACAGTAAAATAAGGTAAAAAAATAAAAAAATAAAAAAGACCAATTATCAAATATCTCAAACTAATTACACGTTTCCAATGCTTCTGCACTCGTAACTGCGTCTCTCGTTTCATTCATCAAGTCGCAGCCGCTCCTATAGCTCGCGTTTGATCGTGTGCAAGCGTGCAACCGTGCGATCTCTGCTTTCGCACGCAGCAAAGCGAAGAATACGTAATTAGACGGTCTGATTTTTCGAGGATCGCTGTACCCCGGGAATATAATTACCTAGCAGTTGAAACTGCTCGATTGTAAAATGAAAACGGTGTGACACGACATGAAAAATTAAAAGCGACAGCCGACGTTACTTTGAGCTCGTTCACTTGACTTTACACGCTTGCACGTAGATATATGTGCGTATCATCTAGACATCGGATATTTCGCTTTTTGATTTACGAGACGCGGCTTGTGTAGAGAGTTAGTTTAGTAAGGGCTTCACGTGTACGCAAAAGTAAGTAGCCGTAAACGTATGGAATTACTATTTTATTTACGATACTTTTAGCAATTTTGGTTTGTAGAGATATCGTTAACGAAATTTTGAAACTCGAAATTCTGTTTTGCGTCAAAGTGAATTGAAAATAGGGTTTGAAATTTTAAGTTGAGCAGAAGAATGGATTTTGAATACTGAAATTTTTAGCATAGCGTTGTTTATAAGAATCATATTTATGAAGCCTACAAGCTATACATCTTAAGTTAAAATAAAGTTATGGAAAATGTATTATGATACAGAAACTTTGTTAAAAGAAATTTTATAAATGCAAGAAAGTTCAGATTTTGAAGAGACAATGTGTGAATTTTTTTTTTTTTTTATAATAAAAGAAATTTACAGGTTACTTTAAACTTATTTTAAGTATAAAAAGGATCATAAATAATTAAAAGTGTTTCAAATCTCAAAGAATAATTGTTTATTTGAAAAAATAAAATGTTGTTCGTTCAGCTTTTTTCAAAATTAAATTAAATTCTTTTTAACATTAACTCTATTTAATAGATAATTATCCAATACTTTTTTACAAAAGTTTGATTTACAACAACTTTTTTGCTTAATAAAATACGTGTCCAATATCTACAATCTTTCAATATAACTTCTTAACTTGCAATAGACTGGTATCTCGTATAACAATATTATTGATTTATTAAGCTATCTATCATAATATTAATGTTCCTCTGCTGGCAATCACTGCTGTGTAACTTAGTTTTTATTACTTATTCTCATGATATACACATATTTATGAATATTTCACTTCATAATAGTGATGTATTGAATACAAATAATCATACTAAACCTTAAAACCTCTTCTCTTGATACCATAATTATTCATAAAACATATCTTGTATTATTTAAAATGCAATTGAATTGATTTAATAATAATTATTGTATACCTTTGAACCTAAACAAAATCTTTTAATTCTTATTCATAAACTTAAAACTTTTTTATTCTTTATAAAATAATCTTATCCAATAGTAAGTAATACAACATTGGACAATCACACTGGCGTAAATATTATCTAAAAATTTCGAGAATCTTAAAATTTAGTATTAATTTAATGTTGTGACAAGACCTAACTTGCACTATTCAAGTGAGCAGTGCTACTTGATAGCACAATCTATTCGATCTAATTGGCCAGTGTCGTTTGGACCAGTCCACACAGTGTTGAGGTTACAGACTAGTGTCAAACAGCATTTGAATCAGTCTCTTATCGACAATCTAACGACGCTTTTTCGCTACGGTATTATTAAGAATAGAAACTTTGTAAATTATTGATTGGTAAAATAAATTATTTTTTACAAAATTCAAAGAGTAACCTCAAAATTGAAACTTTTAAAAATCCCTTTGAGCTTCTTCAAAATTTCCAGTCGCTGTATAAAGCAACGTTCACTTTGCTAATTATTAATTAATTTCAGTAATAATTAATAATTTATCGTTTTCTCGTTTCTATACGGTAATAAATAAGTGACGGCCGTTAATTTAGGTACAAAGTCTGCTATAAGCAAAATTTAAGATTGCGCTGCGGGCACGAAAAGCGCAAAAAATCATCGGTTGCCTGCTTACGATGTTAAGAATTCCTTGAGGAATGGAGCTAATTGAGCAATGGAGGTAATCGAGAAAATTGCAATTTATTATTATTAAATTCTTTATTCTCCTGTTAGAGCTTTTTGATTGGGCTGCTATGATAAAGCAGATGTTCTAGAAGAAGAATAAAGAGCCGTAAAAGAAGGAAAAAGAATTTAATATCAAAAATTTTTAATTCGCTTGATTAGCCCCATACTGCTCGATTAGCTCCATTCCATGGTGAATTTAATAAATTAATAGAAAACTAATGAGGAGAGAAGGACTGGAAAAAATAAGCAGGCTTTATATTTTATTCCGAGTAATTTTTATCATATCATCAGCGTGATGATGCGTGAATTTTTCTGCTTAAACGTCATCCCTGACATCAAACCCAACCGCCGATTAATTATGCAATTCAAAATGGTCGCGACAAGGCCCCGTCGTCGGCTGCCAAATTTGCCCGCTGAAAAACTGACCGCGTGGAATATCGATTGAAAAGAACGCAGCGTACGGACGGACGGACGAAAAAGAAAAAAAAGAAGAAAATCAAAAGCAAACCAGCTCTCGAAGCACATCCGTTAAAAATGAAAACAGTGCGCTCGCTGCGCACACAGAGAGAGAGAGAGAGAGAGAGAGAGAGATAAGAGCACGGACAAATCCGAGCCGGCTGCTGCGCGCAGTCGTGAAAGCAGTGCGCTGACCGCTTGATTTATATCGGCTCTCGAAATTGATATCGCGTCCGCGACTAGAATGCGCAGGCCGCAAAAAGTCCACATGTGTATATCTATACGAATCGCTGTAGTCGCGGATACTCTCACATGATAGGTATACACACCCCCCAGCGCTCGTCCACAAGTAAAGTTCCGCTCTTCCTTTGCGCACTTTATGTACGTGTGCGCACTGGTACGTGGCTCGAGAAATGTATTGGGGAACTAAAGAGTTAGAGTAAGAAGAAACCTAGCTGTACATGTGTTTGTGTATGTGTGGAAGAGCGTTTCTCGAGATAATAAGATATAGAAACTGTGGGTGCAAGAGAGAGAGAGAGAGAGAGAGAGAGAGAGAGAGAGAGAGAGAGAGAGAGAATACACGGACATAGAGAATTGGCGAGCATCCAAGGGATATCAGCATTTGGGTCAAGCCTGCTAGTTTCTCTCTTCCTCTCTTTCTTCCTCTCTATCTCTCTTATCCTCTCTTCCTCTCTCCCTGGGCCCCACGTGTATTCCCGCACGGATGTGGTTGTGCGCGCAATCGTATACTTTCTCGCTTACGTTCATCCCTTTTGCATGCGCATTCCCGAATTTCTCTGGGGATGCACACGCACGAGTTTGCTATGGGCACCAGCATATGCCTACGAGTATACTGGACCCTGCGTCCTTGATATTTTCACTTTATATTCGAACACAAACGTCTTCGTTTTAACGAAATTCTCGGTCTCTCTTTCGTTATACAGTCTTTCTCTGGGTTTGGAACAGTCGAAGGTCAGGCCGTTCTCTTGGCTCTTAGCTTTTCTTTAAATTTCTGGACAACATTTGATGGGTACATATTACCAGCAGAGTCTAGGTCCAATAATACGGACAGTTGCCAAGAAAGACTTTCGAACGTTCTCTCTTGCGGTTCGGATTTGTACTACAGAAACTTTCTTTAGTCGTAATAAATTAGAAAAATATTTTTCAACTAAAAATATCAAAAGTGCTAAGCTCCACCCTCCACTTAAGATATAAAAACTAAAAATCAAATGCTTCATTTGTAGCTTTTCACAGGAATTAGAAGTATGATGATTTATTTTTAGAAGGTGGGTAAAATGATCTAAAAGGACTTTGGGAAATCCTCCTTCGATTTTTCTTAACAAAAGTGAGTTAAACTTGTAAAGAAGCGGAAAATTATCTGCACAAACAAAACCAAAATATCTTTCCGTGGTATAGTCTTTTATTATATGAATGAAATCACTACCATAACCGGTAACCTGTAGATGTTTCTCAGTAGCTATACATCCAATATCATTTCCCATAATCAGGCGATCTAGACAATCAGTAAATTTATTTATTATCTGTAGACGCTCTCGGATTTCTTTAAATGACATCACTTCCAAAAAATTTGAGGTCCCATAGATTACAAGATCAGACTTTATTAAGTCATCGGATGAATCAATAAAGAAATTATAACCTGGCGTAGTATTGATTGCACTTAAGAGACTTTGAACATATATACTAATAGAATACGTAGCGTAAAGCATTGCGACTAACAAGATTTTACTAAACTTATTTCTAGGCTGAGTTAAAGCTGGAGCGTTCACTAATATTCGCAAAAAATCTAAAATGACACTCGATGTTGACGATCGTAGAATACCCTTGAGAAAAAAAATGGAAGCACAGGAAAACACAGTCAAAATAAGTAGAACTTTTTTGTTAAAAACCAATAGAAATTTATCAGTATAAGTTAATGAATGTTTTGCAGTTACAAGCAGAACTTTATCAGTGCCAATGGGAAACGTTTGCGCACTCCAATAACTACGCATCAAAAATGTGATTAGCGAAAAATCCACTGTTTTAGATAGTAAATCTTTGATTAATCCTTTAGATTCTTTAAGGGATCCAATAAAATCCATCCATTTTATCGTAATAGTTGCATTGATATAATCTAACATAGCACATAAAGTTCCAATCGCACTTCCTTTAAACTTATTGTATCCTTTTTTAGTTTTATCATATTTATATGATTGTATACCATCCTTTAGTAAATTAATTTTTAACGAATAGCCATTTAAATTTTTTGCTTTGTCGAAAAATAAATTTTTGCAGAACAAAGAATCTATTTTAAAATATTATTAATTTTATTAACATTTTTTAACATAATTTATAAATTTTTAAAAATATAAAAAGGTTAATCTAAATATTTTATTGTAATATTTTTTCATTTCATTAAATGTATTAAATAAGTAAAAAGATTTAGTCAACAAGATTAGGATTTTTGGCACAAGAAATTTTATTTACGTACTTACTGTTAATAATGCTTGGTTGTTTATCAATATATTCCAGTAATGTCCATGGTTCATTAACCGTATCGATACTTTCTGTTGAGTTCCAACATTTTGGCGCATCATTAGAGTAAGGATTAAAGGTATATAGTTGTAATTGGCCCTTTACATCAAGGCACATATAAATAGCAAATAATATACTAAAAGTCCACATTGAATTTAAAAATTTACGTGCTTTTTTACAACTATTTAAAAATGATTTATAAACAAGAAAAAATAATGCCTCATTATTCCACCAAATCGATCCTTTAGTATTTTCTAAAATAGTTTCGAGAACATCTTCGGATGAAATAATAATGACAAAACTAGTTGCTGGATAATTATTTGTTCTGGCAATTGACTCATTTAATGTATACAATCTGTGAAAGCGCTTATATTTTTCGAAAAAATCATATTGATTTCCATTAAACAAATTTATCGGAATTGTAGATGAATACAAAGAATTTATCATAGCGGTGTCATTTTTACTTTGACTAATAAAAATAATATTATTGCTTTCACTTTTATTAAAGATGCAATTAATGACTAATCCCTTGAAATAATTTAAATTATAAAAGGACAATTATTTCAGTAGCAAAATTTATACAAGATACTCTGTGTACTTACAAATGTATCTAATACTTCACCAAAATCTTCAATACCAAAGAATGTACGTTTTCCTTCAAAATACGATATGAAAAATATGTTTGATACATAAATATGAAAAAAACATGATTTTAATTTTAATTTCATAATATTTTAGCAATATTTTCTGTAATTTATAAAATAATTTTAATAAGTGTTTTAAGAATTATTAAAAACACAATATTTATTTTTACTTTTTGGTAATAGTCAAATTTCGTCAACGAATATTATATAATAAGTACAGATCGCAAATTTTCTGATCGATCTGTAGTACAAAAAAGCACATAAAAAGTTCCATATTTTAAATATTACAAGTTTTTACAATTTTTCTTTGAGAATTCTATGTTATATTTTAGTATTTTATATTTACTTAAACAATAATTAAAAAAGATACACAATAAACCTAAAAATTAATTGTTGAATTGAGAAAAAATTTACAGGAAAAATTATATTTGACTCTTATACCGAAATCCAATTTTTCTGTCTTGTCTTCAAAATCAAACTAAAATAGTTATAATGATTCTTTTAAAGATTTTTTTGTAAAACAGATCAAAGCGTGTCAGTAAAAAAAGTTAATTATTTTAGTATTGCTTAAAAAAATTTCCGTTGTATTTGAAAACCATTTGTATTAAGCGTATGTATGTATTTCACTAAGAAGATTTCTAAATCTATAAGACAGTGTAAATTTTTGTCTAAAAAAAGTTATAATTTATTTAATTGAAAGAAATAGTTTAAATGTACTTTAAATGTACTTCAGTACTTATTTTAATCATTTTAAACATAAGTATTGTAAATAAAAAAAAAACTGTTGCCATTTCATCAGCACTTTTTTCAAACTTTAATTTATTTATTTGAAAGAAATAGTTAAAGTGCACTGCAAATGTATAGGTAGTAGAACACTATATACATTTTAGTACTTATTTTAATCATTTTTAAAATAAGTATTGAAAATTGAAAGAAACTATTACCGATTCATCAGCACTTAATTTTTTTAAACTTAATTTAAGGATTCTTGAAATACATATTTTAAATAAAATTTAAAATTATTAGTCGTAAGGATACTTTCTTTATTGAATTCAAAACTTTTGAGCTTACATTGTTACGTGATAGTCTTATTGTCCCTTTTAATAATAGAATATTTTGCGACAAGAGGTGAAAGTTCTTTTTTTCCACCGAGGATGATGTTTTGCTTAAAACATCATCTAAGTCTGATACAGCCACTTTCTTTTTCATAAGAATATATATGGGCCTTTCTTTGTGCAGCGAAAAAGAATAGAATACTTAAAAATTTACAGTGGTCACGATTTAATATAAAAACTATTACAAAATGTTCAAATACTTTATAAATTAACAAATTTTTACAGTGTATGTAAATTGTATTTAGGAATTTTATCAAATTCTATACATTTATTACACTTTTACAAGTGTTTATTTTGCGATTTTTACATAATTCTATGATTGTTTTCAATAAAAATTAAAAGTTCTTTTATATTATTAATTTTTTAATTATATAAAACAAAGTAATTTTTCTATATAATATTCGTGTAAAAAAACTTGTGGTTTTTGAATTTAATAAATCAAATTAATGGTAATTTATATTTAAAATATTTATTGTTATAATCTTTATATTCGGTTTGAACTTTCAAAATGACTTGAAATTTGGAATATTAATATGGAATTTATTGAAATAAAAAAGACTATTCCTTATTTTAGTTTTGCATTATTCAGTAGCGTCATTTTTTGGAGAATATAAATGAGAGTGAACTTTCGAAAAGTATCTTCGAGTTTGAAACAGTTAGCGTTATTTCTCTAGGGAACTCGTAGTTCGTGACCTATTCTAAAGGGACGATACCCTCGAGCATAGAAGAATCCTGGCTTGAAAAATAATCCTATAAAATATCTATGCTTTCTTTCTTGAGTTCAAGCAAAACATCAATTTTGTAACTAATAAGATGCGTAACCTTTAATCTATTTGCAACAGCATGTGAGAGAATGAAGTTTGTTTTTTGAAACACAAATGTTCAGCTTATCTTTGTCAAACTAGGAAGTCTGGGACTAGGTCAAACCTTCTATCTATACTTTGCTATTGTGTAACACTTAATTCATACAAGCTTTTGTGATTTCACTACTTTGATTGACTTTCTGTTGTCTTTTGAAAAGCATCTTATTCTGTTACTATATTTTCAAGACAAAGTTGATTGGAAAGTTGATCTATAGTCCAAGGTTTGCTTTTCTGACACTGACAACAATAGAATATTTTATTTATAATAATCTACATCAGTGAAGATTGTTGTGAAAAAGTGAAATAATATTAAATAGACTTGAAAAATATATTATAGTTATTGTTACTCATGATCGTAGTAATGTATTTTGTATATTGTTAATTACAAATAATTTTATATACTTCGTTTATAGCTATCTTCATTGTTTTCATCCAAAATATCTTCCATAATACAAACATTTTATTAACATTTATCGAATTTCCATCCAAAATCTTCTATACACTGTGCTGCGTATGCAGAAAATTCAAATCGCTGAAAAATGATATTCACATTTTGGATATTCGGTAAAGATCCTCTTCAGCAAGAATCATCAAAAAATTGCTTACACAAGTGCGCTGCGTTCTACATCTTCAATGGTTGAGCTAATGTAGTGCTTTATAATAGTCAGCAGGAAATTTTACATATATGCTTCCTAACGAAATGTGTATTTTGTGCACAAGAAAAACTTTGCTTACATCGTAACTAAGACTAAATAAGTATTTAGTAATTAAAAGAATGCAATAATAAGTAAAAACTTTTAAATTACAAATTAGAAATTGTCTTCAATAACAATAGCGACTTTTATCAGCATTCTAAAAAATGTCATCAAATCTTCAAAGCAGCGGAAAAAAATCTCTGCACTAATTAAAACGGTCAAAGCTTGAGGAGGGCACGTAAAATCCGCAAAACTATCCTTTTAATAGCCAGTCCTAAAGTGTTTCCCCAGCGAAGTGCTACATGCACTTCTTTCATTAAAAATTCACTTCCGGAATATCCTAGCTCACATCCGCGCCTTCTCTCCGTCGCTTGCCCTCGGCCCGCCGAGCGCTTAATGGAATTAAAACGATCTCCTTTTTACTCGGCTCTCCCCATCGCTTTCCATTCTCCTGTAACCGGTGACGCGCGCTAAGGGGGAAATGAAGTAGCCCCGAAAGAACTGCCAAACTAACCGGGACAGGCCGGAAGGAAAAGAGAGAAAGAGAATGGAGAACGCGCCGGAGTCGGGCTGCATTTTAAGGCCGTGGATTTCGCGCCCCAATTCACCAGGAGGCCGTTATTTCAGCGCACCATCGGGAAGCCGAGCTGCCTTGTGTCTCTCTCGCTCTCTCTCTCTCTCTCTTCTAACGCGCCTATTCAGTTATTCGTCGGCCCATTTGGGATTCGGTGCGCGAGCGCGAGGGTGAGAAAATTGAAAGAAAACCGCATTCGTTATTTATTACGATTTCATTTCTCCCGGCTGGCGCACGCGCGCGCGTATACGGCTTTTTCCGATGCGCGCCTGCATTTTGCATG
This sequence comes from Eupelmus urozonus, assembly GCA_900480035.1. NCBI lineage: Eukaryota > Metazoa > Arthropoda > Insecta > Hymenoptera > Eupelmidae > Eupelmus > Eupelmus urozonus. Next base: position 15,474 of record UELX01004532.1, read on the forward strand.
GGCCTCTGAAAGTAAGTTTCCGACAGGCTAGCTCCTGGCGATCTAAAAAGTTTGCCTCTGCTTTTAATGGGAAAGAAAGTGAGTTTCGGAATGAATGAGCAATGAATGTAATGAGAGCGAACTTGGTAATTTGTTCGGTGGCGTCTGATCTTCGCTTTTAGCAACGAAATGGAATTGAGTTATGAATGGTTTAGAATGGTCAAATTATAAATAAATTATTTTTTTATGATAAAATTTTGCCGTTGGAATCTCAAAAACGTTAATTATAATGATATGAATAAAATAATAAAATAATGAATGGTAAAAGCAGATTGATTTTTTTGTGTTGACCAGTTAAAAAAAAATTCCAAAAAATCATTAAATATTCTTGCAGATAGTTTGTGGAAAAACTAATTTTCTCATTTTAACAAAACCGAATATTTTAAATAAATAATAAACATGATAATAAAAAGCTACGGTGTGAAAGCAGATAAACAAACTCACAACAAATAGGTATCCAATTATAAAAATACACCAATGTGTAATCAAATGAATTTCATCATCAACGGTAAACTGATAAAATCGATAAAGTAAACATACACACATGGAATCAAACCATTCGCCAAAGTAATTTATTTAAATGATTTTATATTTTTCAACAAGTAATTTAAGAAATGCGAGTTGGAAGAAGGAATCAATATTCACAATGACCTTAATGTTTTAAGTATTCTGATCTTACAAATATAAATCATAAAGCATCAAATTATTAAATGTAAAATAAAAATAATTCCATTAAAGCAGCCTTCACACTCTTACCTATTTCCTACTAGCAGAAAACATACCCAACTTTCTACGGAAATCGCATCAAGTCCATCAACCTGTGCAAAAGTTCTCAACGCTTCAATATCGCATCAAAGCGTCGCGTATTTTACTTTCATTTGCCCTCGCGATTCCTCGTACAAACAAATGCGCGCTCGCTGGAGAACGAGGGAATCAAACTCGCAAACAGAAGCGTAATTTCGCCGGGGCTTATAAGCGCGGCTCTGGTCCGAGTAGCGCCTGCGCGCGCGTACACATCCCTTCGAGCGAATCGGAAAAAGCTCACGAATCGGAAATCTACGCCTTTAATTTCGCGCACTAGACCGGCGCTCGTCCGTAAAATGGTCAGCGAGAGCGGGTTAATTAAGTGCTCGATTAAATTCTGCGACGTCGTTGAGTTTCATTGCAACGGTTTACGGCTGCGTATTACGCGTTGACTTTTTTTTTCGCGGTTTTGTGCGCGCCGCTGGCTCGCTGCTGCGCCTTACGATGCAGCCGGGTTTCAGCTATTTTTTTATGTGCTTTTCGAGTGTAAGGCTTTAGAGGGTTGTAACCAATGAAATTTATGTTTTAATAATTTTATTTAAATCTCTTGATGTACAGCTTTGTTGGGTGCGAAAAATCTATTCTTATATTATGAATTGGATTTGTGATTATAGGATTTTAAATGAGATTTTTACTATTTAATTTTTATTTCTATAGTGGGTAAGGGAATTACGACTTTAATATTGAATTACCACCGTTTTCAAACTCAAATATTGTCAGCCAAACTAATAAAATTCCTTCTAAGATTGTGATTAAACTTTGCTCAATCTTTATCAATTATCTTGGGGAAGGGAAATACCAAATTTTTATAACCGCCTTGAATTTTAATATTTTATCTACCATATTTTTTTTTTTTCTAATGACAAGAAGAATTCTTTAAGAAGAGCTTTGGTGCCTGTTTCAATTTTTTATACTTTTGTGTCTTTAATTTTGTCGCAATATATTTTTTTTAACCTTTTTGTCCTTCGAAAAAATAAAAGAATGGAATAATATTTCTATCACTTTTTAATCGATTTACTATGTACTTCCTTCCCTCACCATTTTTTTGTCTTTAAAAAATAGA